>JAQIVE010000408.1:0-38582 GCA_034698285.1 Sminthurinus bimaculatus
CGTGTGTGCATTACACTATTAGTAGACTTATAATACGTGCCCTGCTAATGTTCATTCCCAGAATGTTCTTTTGGTATAATTTTTTGGTTGGTTATAATATGTTTGGATGCTTGGTCGGTAGTTAGATGTTAGATTTGTAAGAATAAGTAAGCAAAAGAGCCCTCATCATCATATTCTTTTCCGCTTTTAATTATTCAACATGCACTATTAACTACACACACGACGCTACGATCATAATCTGTAACTGTTATATATATATCCATAGCCATACCAACACTCTACTCCACTCAAACATATATATATACGCACACACACAGTTGTCTAAAACGTTTTCTATTAGCCTGGTCTGCTCTCTCCTCTCGCATTCGTCTTACTTGTCATCATCATCATCATCATGTGCGTGATATTCTTTTCTTGAGAAAAATTTTCTGAATCATTTTATTATTATTACCTATACTATTACATTTGCATAAAATTCAAATTCCAACTTTTTTATGTGAGCAATGTACCATCATTATCATTAGCAATTATAAAACCTTTACGCGGATACACATATATGCATATGGTAATATGAATAAATGTGTAGCATATAAAGCATGAGTGTATGGCCGATGAACAGAGTATCTGTAATATAATATTTCCTTCACAAAAAAAAGAATTCCATTTATCCCGAATCGACAAATTGACGACTCTCTAACATGATTTACACACCAGTCCACATTTACATAATTCAAAAAGTCACATTATTTACTTCGAAACGGAATTATATACATATATGCGTATTCTTTACAGCAACATCTTTTAGTTTTCAAATCCATTCGTACAATATGATGATGAAGATTCTGCTGATATACAAACCTATTACTTATTACATTGGGTAAAAATACAAATGTAATATATTATAAATTATAAATTACCAAGTTCCTATTCGTAATTTGATGGATTTCATCTCGGCTTTAAAAATTCCAAACAATGTTCAGATAGCATTAGCAATAATTATTAACATTATATCTACCCTATGCTATGTATTGTATAATAAGCTCCATTGCACTGAGAAGTTGTTATCCCTTGTAACTTTCTTTCTTTAAAGTTTCAAGATCAAGTTCAGGGAAAAGTATATGTGTGCGCGTAAGTATACTACATGTGTATAGCAAGCAGTTCAGGGTGAAAATTTGTCAAGCGTCAAACAACTCAAACACAGCTATTTACAGCATGTCTGCGCCTTTTAAAATCCTGCTGCTTTCACTTGAAGAGCATTACTCAATATGCATAAAAGAAGGGTCCATGAAAATATAGCAGACGGCAAACTTTAACACAGACGTATATACATATATGTATATATATACCTTGCAGACAGACATAAAAATGAAAAGTCGAGCATCTCTGTCTCATTCTCATTTCCATTTGACATCCAGTTTTTTCCCGTACCTGCGGCACATCTTAAGTTTCCGATTTTTTCCCATTCGTCTAATACTATACACAATTGTGTCTTTGTTCCCTTGCAGATGAGCCCATGTGTTATCATGCCTTTAAAAGTCACGATTCAAAAACTCACAGTTGATGAAAATACATATTACAAAACTCTTAACAATGTAAAAAAATATACATGGATATTGCACTTTGAACAAATAAAACTTAAATACATGCGTAATAAACGGAGATAAAGCAGGAATGCTTTATAAGGACATTATTCCGCCGTCTATATGCATACCACCGAACGTCAACAAAAGAACTTAATCATAACATAAAGACATTAAAATTAGAGCAACCTAAATATCTCCCATATTGTTGATACCAAGTTGTTTTTGCTTCGCCGACTTCAATCGCCAATAAAAAATGATACATCATGCATAAATAAAAACAATCGTTGTCATCAATAAAATTGCTTGACCTTCTTGTCTGTTTCTGCTGCGCCTCTTCCCTTTTAATCCTAACTTTGAGAGATAAAACAGTAATGGGGTTAATAACATCCGTCCAGTTATTTTATCCCTATCAGAATGAATACTTTTGTACCAGAAAGAAAAAATATTAATGAAGAAGGGAAAGATAGTGAGTGAACAAGATAGGATAGAGTCAACGAGAGAAACAAAGCACTTGAAACTGTTCGGTATTTTCTACAGTTTTAAAAAGAGAACGGACAAAAAGGCAGTGAGATAGAGAGAGAGAGAGAGAGAGAGAAAGAGATGCTAACCAAATCAAAATAAATGGTGTTGTGAGTGTGAACAGGAGAAACGTAAATGCTTTAATGCAAATGATCTTTGCCACAGTATACAAATATGTATAGATGCAGAAGGCAAGAAGAATGAGCAAAGATACACACAGATAGACATACACACACACACACAAACTCACAAGTATAAAGGAAAGAGAGGTGTGAATGAATTGTGTGAGTGTGAACACAGAAATGTTTTTAATGCAAAGAATCTTCTTCTTCGTCTCGAGATATAGAAAACGGCAGAAAGCAATGTTGAAAAAGATATTTTTCATCTCTATAACAGAAAAAAAGAACAAACTGTGTACACAAAAAGGGTTAGCAACTATTCTTACACATGAGTATTTTTGTCTTCTTCTTCCTCTTGTTGTTATATGCTCCTTCCACGATCATCATGATAATGAAAATGATGAGGATACGACTGTGATATAATAAATAAAATGTACAATGGAAATCTTCTGTTACAATAAGAATGATAATGTGTATATATATGCACGCAACTTCTTTCCTATTTTAAAATTTAAAACCTTTTGACTTACATCGTTTTATTTTCCTCTTTCTCTACCTACAGTTTCCCTTATGTAATATATTCATCAATAATCCGCGTAAAAAAGTATGCAGGAAATTGGCCAAACACACACTCACTTATACTCACATGAATTTAATACATATTTATCATATTTATGGATATGAACTTGGTTGTTGTTGGCGGTGGTACAGTGCATTCAAGGAGGATAAGAAGTCGTAGAAAATATTAATTTTCTCCGCAAGTGATAGCTCACACACGCTTATACAAAAGCTAGATAAACGAAGCGAAGCCCTAGTATCATTTGTCAGTCACGGCAAAGTAAAGATATAATTCTCGCTGTATATATATATACATATATGTGTTTTAATGCACGTTATCCTACATGTAATAAGTAATAAATGCAACACATATGTACATGCATCAAGTTTATTATCTAACTTCGAACGCGCTCGTACCGCGGTTCGTTACTGAGAGAAAGGCCTCTTGATTAATACCATAGACTCGCAACTCATGAGAGTCAACAATAATATAATATTCCTTGATACATACAGACTTCGACATCCATCCACAAATTTACATATGTATACACCTAAATGAAAATTTTCATTCTGATCTTTTATACATACACATAATAAAAAATACAGAAAAAACAAGAAAGAGTGTACACATTGAACAAAACTTTTAGTTCTTTTTTGTAGAGATGAGTTGTAATAAGGGAGGTTTAAGAACTTCAAACAGACGGACAGAAGAGACAGCATTTGCGTATAAAATATAATAATGCTAATAACTAATAATATACACCACATATGTCATGTACATAAAGACATTGTAATATGTATAAAGTATACAATTTTTAATGGGCAAATGCAAATATTTTGATATAGGTTATTGATTTCCGACGAATCCTGTTTGAACTTGAGAGATTTCCTTTCTTGTCTATTTGCTCTCACACGAATTCTACTCTCATCAAACTGCCATCACATCATCATTACTACTACTACTACTATTATTATTATTATCATCATCATCAGCAGCATCAACATCGAGACATCACAGGCAAACATGAAAAGCCACGGTCAGGCTCAGGACAAAATGACGACGACGATTCCAAACACACACAAAATATACAAAACTAATACACACACACACATACACATAGTACACACATTGAGAGAGATCAAACGCTAACATAACTTGTAATACATGAAACTATATAAAACATAACGAACCAATGTGTTTTTAATGGAAGGATATATCACTGTCATATCATCGAAAATCACCCTCTCAATTTTCTCATATCCTCTCTCCATTTCTCTCCTCATATTACCCTTATACATATAATATATCGCGTCTTTTCTTCCTATTTCTCATCTCCCTCTTTTCCCTTTACCCTCAATTAATCTTCTGTCCTACACCAGTCAAACACATATTATATACATTATCACAATATGGATTCTCCTTAACAATACAGATTAACTATGCATCTACATATCCATGCATGCATGCATGTGGCCATGCAATATTTCTCTCCTACTCTTTCCCACTTTTTGATAGCCATCGTCAGAGAGCATGGGCATCATACCATCGTTATCATCACCATTTCTTAACACGTTTGATTTTTTAAATCATGTAATTGATCAGTGTCCGGAGAAAAATATTTTTAATATTCAACTTTCTTTTACACAAAAAAAGTTACTTTGTCTACTTCGCCGTGCTATATATGTATGTTTGTCTACAACTATTATACATATCGTCTTCGCATTATATTTTGCTTACATAACTGCGGACCATTGAAATGTAATAAGTCATAAGATACGGAGAACCAGCTGAATATTTTGAACATCAGCAACAACATTAACTGTTTAATGGTATCGATTGGTTAAAATTCTTCCTCAATATTGTAAATATATTAACTACCATTGTTCACAATTTGATGCACTAGAGAATTTTTTTATATTATATGTATAGTATGGTTGAAGATTTCCAAACTCAAAAAATAAAACGGAATGAAAGACTTTGGAGTAAAAGCTCATAAATTAAATGTGTGTATGTAAGTACAATATTCTTTTGCTGCCATTAAACTACACATTAGACTATTCAGACAATTCACAAGACATTCTCAAGTCTTGAGCATTTATTTTTGTTTTTGTACATCTCACCTACTTTTTTTGATGAAAAATGTAGCCTGAAAACTTTAAGGAAGAAAAACAAACAACAAAGAAGCCAAAGAGAATTGACTGACAAGGTTCGACGTATAGGATTTTGGAAATATTTGTAATCATCAGGGATGATCACAGAAATAATGTATGTTTTTATAATGTTCAAAATGAATAATTTTGGTAGTGGGCAGCTTAATGTACAAGCATATATCTAATATATGTACATGTAAACAATGTGTCATATTGAGAGTATGGGCTATTTTTCCCTGAAAAATCTAGCTTTACAGCACACAGTTTGTATTGTAGTTGTATGTACTGCCTATTTTACATTTCCTCAGCTGCCACCGTCTACGTACAGAGTACAGAGCATTCAATAAAATTCGTATGCATGTATGTATGTAGGTACATGTTGTAATTTTCAAAAACTAAATGGTTCAACCATCATTGAACCCCCAATCAATTTTGTCGATGATGCCTAATAGATAATGGAAACGATTGGCTTGGTTATACATGTAAAGCATAAATTGTACACTCCACATATTGACCCTCCAGCTAGTCACAACTCAAGTATAAAATGTGTATACAAATTGGTGGACATGTGTGTGTGTGTGTGTGTGTATACTATGTGTGCATACACTCACATACACACTTGTGTATTGTGTATACATATACACATATATGTATGTATTTATAATGTGAACAACGTTCTCCTTTTCGTCATGGACCATGAGCCATATGTGTCTCGTCCAGACCTAATTTGTTAGGAGAGATGAGGAAATCAAAATCTTAATCAATTTGGAGCGAGTTGCCCATAAAATTCCACCGAGGAATGACCCACACTGATGGCGAGAATCCCACGCTGTGCCCACATAACATCTCTATTACAACCAAGGGCTAACTCCACTCTCTCCCTCTCTCTCTCTCTCTCGCTTACTCTTCTCCTCATCCCGCCCGCCTCTTGCTTTTATTCCTTTTTTCTCCTTTTCTTGCTCACATACACAAACACAAACACTATTCGGTCTCCTCATCTTCATCTACTTGTTTTCTCCTTCTCCTTTCCATCTCAATTCATTTCATTCTATTAGATTTTGTAGTGTAGTCAAACCTCATCAAATCCACATGATGCTGCGATGATCTTAACACAACCTCATTATCATCTCATACATATCCTCATTTCTACTTATAGTAGACACATACAAATCTTGTTGTACGTACACACACTTTTACACAATTTCACTCTCAATCTCACACTTTTACACAAATGTATGTACACTCAAAGCTATACGATATACGATATATATATGTATGCATGTGTGTATTGTACAATACAGTGGATTCAAAGAAGATCAAAAGAAATAATTAAATCGCTCGCTTTCTCTTTGGTGCATGTGTATTTGAATCCCCAGGAAATGTTTGATTACTCCAATAGAAATTTCACAGTTATATTATACACGCACCCAAGAATGATGATAATCATTGTTATTATTATGACATCCAGCCACATCAAAACCTCTCTCCAAGTTTGGATACAAAGATTTAAATTTTATGGAAAAAATTATCCACATACATATTATTATTCATTACTTGCTGGAGGAATGTACGATGTACGTACAACAATATTGTACATTAACAAGAACAAATCATAGCAGTGTATACACACACAAGTATTACGAAGCTTTAATAGCAAATAAATATATAATATGATTCCACAACGGCTACAACCAGAAAGGAGATGGACATTGACATGGTCCCATAAAAATGAAATGGATAAATCCACATAAACTAAAAGGAGCCAGAAAATAATAATAATAATTCCAAGCAAGCGAGAGGGAGAAAGAGAAAAGAAGATCATCAGAATACTTTACAAGTACATAATGCATGTGTAATATGTATACATCTAACGATAAGTAGGTACATATTGTATATTATTCTCTTTCCTGCTTGCTCTGGTATGCATGCATGTATGTATGTATGTATGTATCATTGTTTTGGCTGAAATACATAAAAACATACGATAGTCGACGGTCTCATCCTATCATCGTATCGTGCACAACCTAAGTGTACTTTACAATAATGTTTGTAATGAACAAGTAGATAAAACGAGAGACAGACTAAATAAAATGAACCCCTCCTTCTAAATTGACCCTTCAAAGAGTAAACGCTGAGTCCTTTCTGTGGCTGATTAATCATTCATACGATTGCAAACACTATCATCTTCTTCATTCCCACCCATTTAACATACACGCCAAAGAGAGGGAGAGAAAAATGGAGAGAGAGAGAGAGACCGAGATGGAGACAGAACAAAAACAAAACAACTTTATAATAATAATAATACCTACATGGTTATTATATCACACACACACACTACTACTTGTACCAACACAACTAAACGTTACTACAAACAAACACATTTGAAAAAATGATACTCTAATCGTAGATTGGTAATCATCACTATAATGATTGTATCATAATAATTCACACATGTAACTATATAAGTTCAATACAGGAATTAAACAGAACAATTCCATTATTATGTTACTATGAGTAGCATAATAATATAATATACACATCCTACAATGTATATGTTAAAACCAGAATACTTAATATACACCCATGAAAAATCATTTTCCAATTAAACTGTTATATGGGTGAAAATATTTCATACATGATAGTATACACATCCGTATTATTATACAATACACATTAACAGATACCACAAAAATTAAATTTAAAATGCATAAAAAATTATCATAATACACAACATACGATTATCAGTTTTTCCTCTCTCTCTCTCACTCTCTCTTCCTTCCATCTTCCGTCCGTCCACTCATAACAATATTAATTTTTTTCTCTCTCTCTCGTGCTCAACACCATATTACATTATATTAACTAGTTATCCATATCAAGCCTCTGTCATTTATTCAATTCAAAGGAAAATCCGAGCCTAGTACATACTTACTTGCTCTGCACTTTCAAACATCATAATCATCAGGCTGTCTACTATTTAAGGCTATAGTTAGGCAGCAGAGAACGAGAGAGGGTGATGCGCGAGATCATATCATATTATGATTATGTCATAACACATTCTACGCCAACACCATTCTCAATCATAATCATGACAGGATACTAAATGTCTACATTACACTGTATAATACTTTTTTAACTTGATACTTCATGTGTATTTGTAACATGTTTTATACCACACAACACACAACATTATGAATTCATAGCTTATATGTAATAATGTATCCTCCTTGGTACACTCAATACTAAATAAAATTATACCCACAAACATTGCTATTATCATCACCATCATTATCGTGATGAATATTATGTACTGTGACTAATCGTAGGATCGTAAATAAATGAAAATAAATTATTATTATTATAATGGTATTCAATAATGGAAAGAACAAACCAAGAATACATTATAATTATGATATGCAATGCAACATGTACATATGTATACGAAATAGATGCCCAAAGCCATGGCGCTGTCATGATGCCTCTGTGTGGTTTCCTCAGTCCGCAGTTCTACGTCCCATTGATCACCCTGTACGATTGCCCTGATTATAATGGCAATAATAATGTAAAAGCCATCAAGTTCAATCCAGATTGCTCTGGATCATTTTCCCTGAATTTATTATAATCATGATCGCTTATCATATGTGCTTGCGCTTCTTCTCTTTTGCTTCTCTATCACAGTGTAGTCTTGATCCTACTTTTCATTACAAGTGTATCATATTTGACTACCACGAGTGCAATTACACCGCCTACTCATATCATTTAGTTTCATCTTCATATGTATATGCAGCTCTACTTAAAACTGTATTGTATAACAGAATACATGAATTTAACGCCACGTAAGTTATTCCGTGTAGTATTTTTTTCCAGCAATTATCTATATATTATATGTATCCTATAAAATAATCAGCCAGTAATCAAACTTGTATTTTGCACCTTATTAAATTGCTATTAAATAGAAATTTTTGGGACCACTACATTTCCCCATCTTCTACTTATTCTAATACTTACAATGGGCGAGAATGTTTTCAGTCACATATTATGCCACATTTCATTGTTGAATATACATAATATGAACATAAATTCTGTTGAAAGAAAAATTTCCCGGAGCAAAACAAAAAAACACTAAACTAATAAAAATCGTCGATTAAAAAGGACGTCATTGATTTTAAGATGAAAAATACGGAAAATTACAGCTCAAACGGAGGTAATACCGTGTATAAATATGCCGGGCTGATCTTTTTCATTTATGCCTGCATAACATAAAAAACGGTTCAAACAAAAAATAAATTATAAAATTACCATGTAAAATTTGTAAAACTTCGTCGTCTCCTATCTACATATTAGATTGAAGGGACTCGTTCCCTTTTCCCTCAAAACCTATTGCTTATTTGTTGGAATTGCCGGTTCTCTATAAATTCTAGCTCATACAGGCATACATAGATACTACACAACATACCCTTTCCTAAATACATATTATACACAAGTCTGAGGATGAACATTGTCATGACATCTCATCGGACGATCATCGGCCTTTTTCACGTCCTGATATATTATACAGTTTAACAATCTCACTTGAATACTATGCATACCAAGTACCTATATACACATACAATATATACAAGCAAGACAAAATTCATGCATCCATATATGCATGTATGTAGGAGCACAACAAATTTTAAAGTGGACAGATGCCTACTGGAACTTGAGAGCAAACTAAACTCAACTTAACTCGAAAGAGAAGAGGGACGGCGACCTTGTCCTATTCTTCCAAGCACTCGATTTCCTCCAATTCAATTCATAATAATAATTCACAAACAATCTCTTCATAGTTTGCCCGTCGGTCTGTCCATAATGTAGAGCAGGTTTTCTTTCTCATCTAACGGAATTCGACTGTGCATATATAATCGACAATAATAATAAGAAGAAGAATAAAAGTGCTCTATTGGTCACTTAAAAGTTGGACTACAACTAGAGAAAAAGACGGAATGATAAACAAAAAATACTCCCATGAAGGCAGGAAAAAGGAAAAAATTGTGGGTGGATTACAATATATACGTAGGGTGAAATGAAAAAAGGTTGACACGATATATT
The DNA here is from genome assembly GCA_034698285.1 of Sminthurinus bimaculatus. Lineage (NCBI taxonomy): Eukaryota > Metazoa > Arthropoda > Collembola > Symphypleona > Katiannidae > Sminthurinus > Sminthurinus bimaculatus. Next base: position 10,019 of record JAQIVE010000408.1, read on the forward strand.
ATAATAATGCGCGTACACACACACACAAATGTAAAGATGGATGATATTCAATATTCATAGTCCCATTAAACAACATAAAGTTAAGTTGTTTTTGTTGTCGACATCCCTTGCTCCTACATAGATATAATAATAATATGTATAAAACTCTCGATCTAATATCCATACACAGAAATGTTCCATGTATTGATGCTTACTGTACGTGCATACATATACATATATGCAAGTTCATGCTTAAAAGTTCAATTGAGGAATAAACGAAATAGGTACAATTTTTCCTCCTGTGTAAACACGCGCATATGCTTATATATCCAAAGAAGGGAGGTTGGTCATTTTCATTTTCCAATAGGTAATAAATGGACTTTGGAAAAATTAAAGGTTTGGCAGACATATAGCGAAAGAAAGAAAGAGAGAGAGAGATGGAGAACGAGTCATTCACTCAAAGTAAGTAAAGTTACAAGTAAAGTGATGACTGTTGATTTGATGGAGAAGCAAATTAAGCTCGAGATATAGAAGGAGAGAGGACGAGAAAGAAAAAGAGAGCTTGAGAAAAATAAAGAATGATCTTTCTGCAAGTAATCATCGTCTAAACTCTGGAGAGAAAGACGTAAGTACCTCAACTAAACTAATGTAAAATTATCGAAGGAGAGTAAGTGAGAGAACTACAGATAGAATGCGATAAGATAAAACGGAAGACAAGCGAGAGAGATGAGAGCAAAAAAAGTTACAAGATAGAACTCACATACGGATAAACTGACGACTACCTTCATTCTAGAGTTTATCCGTATCCGTAAAAAGATTAGACTCTCTCTCTCTCTCTCTTCATTTCTCTCTCCACAGCTATTATGGACTTCCGACTTCCTCTCTTTCTCATCTTCCTTTTTCTATATACTACAACACTACTTCTCCCTCTATCTTTCTACCATTCGAAGAACAAGAGAGTAAGGTAATAAGAGAGAGCGAAAAGTAGACAACTTGGTCCTCTTTTACTATGAGGAAAATGTAATACGAATGATGTGATGTGGTCCTTTCTCTGCGTGTTCTTTTTGTCTATAATGTACACACACACACACACACACATACACAAGTACAAATATCGCAAAGAAAGGACGACAAAGAGAAAAGAAAACCAAGAGAAAAAACTCAATTCAAAAGTCCAACTCAACTCAAACTGGTTGGTAGTCGTGCCGTACTCTACTCATAGTTACTAACACAGGTTATAGCCTCTCTGTTTTCTCCTTACACTAAACTCAACTCTTCGAGAGCCAGAGTGAAAGATCGAAAGAAGGAGGGAGAATAACTTTGAAAAATGGCAAAGTACAGAGATGCATGTAATTTGATTTTTGGTGTGGAAAATGCTCTCCGGTCACGCCATTTTGTCTGTACATGTAACAACCACATATTCTGTACACATACTCTAAAACAGACGTGCGGTAGAAGTAAGTAGGAGCAGAAGCTACAATAGTGCACGTATTTGTGAGTACGTACGTACGTACGTACTTATGTACATACACTGGATTTCCATGTAAAGATAATATCACTTTCCACACTTTTCCTACTTACATACCCTACCAACACTCATACGTATGATGAACGGATCTATATTTCAAATATACGTCGTCCTATATACAGACCTATGTATACAAGAGCATAGATGAAATGGAATGATCACTACTGGATTGATGATCCACAAGATGTATGGTGGGAATTGTAGGAAGAAGAGAGTTGATGAATTGCAAAAACGAGAAACTCCATTTCTCTGTCGACCAAGCTGAGATAAATTGAGCTAACAGACGAGAGAATTTTAATTTCCTCCAGTCAGACTTTTCTTTATTTCTTTCGCTCTTACTAGCCTCTATGCTTCCTATATGTATGTAGCCTTATTATGTATTCTTTTTCTCCACTTCAGACACCTCTTTCTCTCTTAACCTAGCGCTCAATATTAACAAGCACTGTTGCTGCTGCTGCTGCTACTTAAATTGTAATACTACTACTTTTAGTAGAGTTTGCTTACTCCAACTTGCTGGAAACTTTTTATACAGACCCAGATTCAACCTAACTGATTATTTTAGAGCGGAGCAGAGTTTCTTTAGTTTTGCTCTCGTCACAATTTTCCTAATTTACAATACACATTATCAACATGTTTTCATACACATAAGGAAAATTGAACGTGTGTATGTACATAATACAACATAAACAACACTTTACACCCGCAATATTTTCTAGCTCTCTCATTCGATAGGAAAAAATACATGCAAAATCTGAGAATGGACCGTGCGTGGGTCCAGACCTATACAAACATATAGTATAAGTATTAAGCATAACTGTTATTCTTTAAGGTCATTTTTTATACCTTCTATAGTAAAGCCTGATAGGCACTTGCATGCATACATTACTAAACATGTGTACTATAAATACTATTACCAACGAGATTACGCATATGTACGTCGGTCTTTTGACAAACTTGTACACGTTTTTTTCTTGTGTACAGCTAAATATACATATATGCTACAATTTCCATCTGTGCGTCACTCTTTCTTATTGCATGCTACTGCTTTTTCAAATTTTAACCCTACTCAGTTTTAGTACTATTACTTTCCTTTTACTTCCACAATCCCCTTTCATCTCCCCTTGTCAAATCGACTACCGTAAAAACTCAGTTAAATGCCCGGGTGTTTATTTACAATTTTCCAACATTGCATCATTAAAGAAGGCGCCCGCTTTGTAAAGAAAGGTTTATGATTTTTTAAGTCTTAACATGAATTTCCTTCAAAATTTACATCATTCGCATGCTTGCTTGCTTATTTGGCCTAGGGACTAGATTGACTCTTATTTGAAGGTGAGTGTTCAATACAGTTTTACGGTACATGTATAATGTATAACATGAAAAAATTAGACATGTATAGTTCTACAATTTTTCGTAATGCTGTTAAATACTTCAAATGGTATTTCATTTTTCTATGACAGCATATTATACAAAATATACATAAACTTCATTGTATCACGACGGTGTTCCTTTTGTGACCTAATCAGAATTCTAATCTGAGTTGACTTGCTCTATAATATGCTTACGTATACAGAATGCATGTACACAATACGCTAGGCCTGAAATAAATAAATAAATAATACACATATGCTCTTATAAACAAAACACAAGCGTAACAACAACATAAGCTTAAATGACCCTATCTAAGTACTCTTAACAGCTCTTAACTTGGCTCAGATCAAGAAAATCTCGGAGCGGAAATCCACATGAGAAAGTTCAATCTCAATTTCCAAGCTCACAACTCACATCATTATACTACAGGAACGATAAATAAGATAGAGTGTGGTATCACATTCACATGAGGTGATTGCGCACATGCAATGTGCACAAGGCGCACACACGACCGTGCGCCCTCAACTCGCCTATCAATATCTTCATCTCGTCTAAAATGTATCAAATTAGCTTTGACTTGGTGTTGGAAGAATGGGGAGGGGGAAAGAGAGAAAAGTAGTCATATTAACCATTATATCTGTATACGGGGTGTATTATATACATACTGCATAATATTATAAAAGTTCATACATATGTCTGCATGTGCACCTATAACCTTGCACGAAAATGAAATCGCTTATTTGAAGGCTAGAGTAAGGAAAATTAATATGACCTCAAATATCGAACATGGAATTGATAAACTAAAATGATACAGTGCGTAGACAATTAAAAATTTAGCTAATAATTTTTTGTACAAGATACATCTAATTTTATGAGAAAACTGTTTTTTTTTCTCAATATCATGTAGTATATACCTGCATAGAAATACTAAACTTAATTGATGTACTAAAAAAATTTATTTCATTCCATGTTGCCTCGCATGGAGAGTTAAAATCAAGTTGAACTGGTTTTATGCATTGGGTTTTCCACTCATTCCCCATGTTGATGCTATTATCATGATTATGACGGTGTCTGCAAAATTGAGACGATATTACACATACAAACTTGTTTTGATTTTGTTACAACAATTATTTGAGTCAAATGGCTGTAGTTTATGAGCTTCATCATTATCACTATCGTGTTCGTACTTTGTAAGTACAACCTGAATGATTGACATGTTATGATCTGACTTGGAATTGTTGATTTCATTATGTATATCAATGTTGGGAAACATCGATACCTATATGATAGAGAATTCTCACCCACTCGTTTACAGTGTCTGCAAAAACATAAAATCTTATCCAAGGACCCTTCATTTTTTTAAAAGTTTGTTGGATTGGAAATAAAATTTTTACAGCGTAAAATTTTAGAAAAAACTTCAAGTCCTTGTAGACACCGTTGACGTAATGAGTATGTTAGTAAAAGGGTGCCGATAAAAATAAAATGAGCTTACTTGTTTGAATTGTTCCTCAAATGACCACGTCTGACTGGTGGTCGACGATGTAGAAGAGTCTGATGGTGGTGCTTGATTAGCAGGAAGAGATTCTTCCGGATACCCGCGGAGTGGTGGGCTTCGTTCCTGGGAGTAATCAATAAAATCCTAAAACGTTAATGTAGTATCGACAGTCAATTGAAGATATTGGAAAGGAAATGTTACGTAGATCAATCATAAAATAAGTTCTTACTCTGTGTAGTAAGTCGTCTTTTTCTTTCGCAGCAGCAGCGGCAGCCTAAATATAAACAACTCTCGTTAAATTAAATACTTAAATGATAAAAACCTTTTTCTAACGACAGCTTTACTATAAAATTCATATCTTACCGATGCCAAGTGGGAAGCCATCACGTGCGGCGGGAAGAAAAGAGGAAGTGATCTTTGAAACTCGTCCTGATCAAATGGAATTCCATGCTAGTATTAAATAACAAGAAAAAACATTTTATAGGCAAGCAATACAAACAATAAGCCTTCGATGGAAAAACAATCTAGAAACGAAAGTTTGTACAAAACGTAACAACATTTTTTAAAAGTATTTCTACTTTTAACTCGTCACTTATGAAACAAAATATATTTCAGACATATTATACACCTTTAGCATTAAGGTTAACATAATAAAATCGCAATAAATTCCATCTTACATTTGAGCCACACTGCATTACAAAATATGTTACATGTAAATAGATTTTGAGTAAGTTGACAAGGGTAATAAATTGCTCGAGATTTCATTTTCCACAAAAATATGAAAAGATAGACGAAATAAAAATACATACTGTGTAAAGAAAATGCTTAGACAGAACAGCCGTATGTAATGTGTGTATTACAAATGTGTACTTAAACTTTGTAAAGACACGTGAACTTTTTTGGGAAGAAAAAATAAAAAAGAAGAAAACCACTAGCACAATCACCATTTGGCTAAAATGTCTCGACCACTCCAAGCACTATTTACTTGGTTTTTGGCAGCTTATCTTACCTGCTTTAGTCTAGCCAAGACATCTGGATCAATGGAAGGTTTGATGGGTTGTGCAGTCCTAGAGTTATTTGAGATTCGGGAGTCATCGTCCTCTTCTTCACTTATTTCATTTTCGGGCCCCGACTATACATACAATAAAAAAATAATCAATAAGGAAAATCAGTCAATTATAGCTTTTCAACCACTGAATCATTTCCGAGAGAGTATTCAACATACATGTAATACCTAATACTATTTTACACATGTATAATCAATTGCTAGGGCTATCATGTATCATAATATACACATGTTCGTGTGTAGTACTTGAAGCAGTTACAAATATAAAACATTTTTTATATCAAGTCTCATAGAGCTCTATTTTGATGGTATTGCATTTCATCTTTTATTTACTTATATATTTTCCAATATCTTAAGAATAGAATGAAAATGAAAGGATATATTATATAAAAATTACACATTTTAAGTATAAATCCTTTTAGCATTGAAAGTGAGTTTTTTCATCCACGCGCGCAGAACAATCTGTTATTTGTTCGGCAATTCTATAGCCCTTTTCAAAAGTCTTCCTTTTTTTAAGAGGAGAAAAGAAAACTTTATTACATAAAATCTTTTTCCCTTTCGTCCTTTCCCTTTATGCCCTCAATTTTTTTTTACAGAAATCGGGAAAAAATAAACTCTACAGTACTTATTAAGCCTTTGCCATGCGCTTCTACATTTTATGCTATCAATTTTTATATAAGTTTCAACTTAATATCCTTCCCCTTATAATTATATACCCTTTACTATTATTTCTCATCACCCTTTTCGTCGTTTCACTGCCGTTTTAAATAGATGACGATATATTTTATATCGGTAAAAAATAAAAACGATCCCAGGCCGAATAGTAGAAGTAACAATCATCATAACGACACAAGTACAAACGACAAACTGTTATGCATAGCAGCACAGAGAAAAAACATGTTTGGAACTGTCAAAAGTCTCCTTATGCACATTCATACATGTATGTGTGCATGTGTGTATATAAAGACATGAAACGGAACGAGGGAATACTTCCCACAAACATCGCATCACCACCAGATAACATGTTGGAGCAGAGCATGGATAAATCGGTGAATTTCTAGTTTTGTCATTCGAAACGAATAGACGACGGCGGAGACGACTAAAACACATGAGTTAAGTTCAGAATGTATGTGTGGAATATACATCCACAAACACCCACATGTGTTTACTATGTCACACATAACGGTGCACGCACATGTAGTGCACAAGTATTACACTGATGTATAACTAATAATGTAAATACATATGTATGTAGGTATATAAGCTCACCCTCAACATTTTGATGCAGAGAATTTATACAATTTTTTTCAAAAGTGTACTGGATGGGAATGTAAAAGTGTCGAGATACATATAGAAAGTATTTTTATATGTGTGTGCAGGAGAAGAAAATCATTCCGAGAAACAAACAAAAAATTAGGCAAAGTACATACTATACTATACACATACAGATATACTGAGAGTAAAATGTACAAGTACACACGACGATTGCTACGCACTTCAATTATGTATTTGTGGAGAAAGATATCAAGTATTGCGTAAGGCAGATAGGAAGGAAGGAAGGAAGGAAGGAAGAAATGAAGATGAAGGCGAGTAGTAGAACACATTCTGATGTATGTATGTAGTTATGCCTTTCTAGATACATGTAAGCAATGCATTTCATGGACATCTTTCTTTCCTCTATTATATAACAACACATATGCATGTAGAATGATATGCACTACTCATTCATACACATACGCACACACACTCACACGCACATGATAAGCTGAAAACAAGCAGTGAAGAAGAATGAGATGAATAGAGGCGCGTGCTTTGGGCACATGCACTCAACTCTCTCGCAGATACAACAAGGGTTAATTCACTGAAGTCTTTTTATCGTTTTTTTCCTTCCAAACTCCTCGACACAACCCTCAGTTTTTTACACTGGTTTTTTACCCCTTAATACCAGACTCCTGTAAACACCAAATTCACCTATCTTGCCCAAAGACTCTCCACTCTTTCACTCTCGCTCTCGCTCTCTCTCTTTATTCATTTTTCCTATCTCTGGCTCACTAACTCCTTCGCTCCCCCTCTCTTCGTCGTTCTCTCTCTTTCCATCAAGGCATCGACCATTTATATATGTTTTGTACATATTATAAAAGCATATGCATGTACGTATACATATGCTAAGTGTTGTTATTATGTGCACAAATTGACTACCTCGTATACAACAACAATCTGTAATAGTCAACGTATTGTAAACGGCAAAATATAATAAAAATGTAGCCTCTTAAACTCTTACTTTTGACTTCTGTTTTAGTTTTGTTCTGTCAAAAACCATCCAGCCCATATATCTCCTTCCTTTTTTGCCTACCAAAAATGTCTAATGAGTGCATACGCTAAATTATCATAATGAAACTAGAGGCTGCAGTCCAAACACATGTGAAAAGGTTAAATGTACAATCATATATATAATACAGAATAATATATTAAGTTATAAATGAAATCCCTGTTTAGTGTCCCTCACTTTTAGTTTGAGAAAGAGAGAAAGAAAAAAAGAGAGGGGAAAAAATTAAGTATGCGTTTTGACAAAAAGATTATAAAAGTTGGATAATATGACCAGCATGTAACCATCAACATTCATAAGATGTAAAAAAGACAACAAATTTGAGACTTGAAGGGAGAGTAAAAGAGAGTATAACGTGGAGGACACATGGGGACAGACGGCTGTGTCGAGAGAAACACTCATTTTTTTGGAATATAAAACATCCGGCTCTTTCCAAGAAAAATTAAAAAAATGTGTCCAGTATAATAGTATAAATATATGCAATAAAGTTGCCCAAGTTACTAAAACAACAAAAAAACGATGGTTTTTCTACAAAAATCAGTACAAAAAATCCCACACGATAAAATTTGTTACAGAATTCTACCTACATATAGCATACATATTAAAAGTGATAAAGGAAAAAAGTTATGACTTTCTTCCTATTTATTTCTAGGCCATATTTGATGACTGGTTCGTTTAATGGCTAGAAATGTATGTACATACGTCATATAGACTGGCTTCCAATGGCGCACATCTATCATAAAATATCGATTGAACAAATTATAAATAAAGATGTCAAACTTTTCATCCTTTCCTTTTTCTTATTCACCTTCAAAAATTTCTGGTAGCACTTTTTTAACTTATTACCCGTAAAAGTCTTATTTTCTTTCTCTTGCTACTATCTAAACATAAAGTTAAACATTTAGCAAAAAATATACAACACATATATTTACAGATTGTCAACAAGATGACCATGTAATAAATAAAATATATATTTCAAGGGCTAAGGTAATGCTTACATAACACAGTAAATGCCGGTGGTATTACTGTCATCTACTTACTACCTACCAACTGCATATTATTATACCGGAAATAAACTAATAAAAAGCCTTAATTCAATATTAAAGAATAAAAATCCGAAGCCCTGCCAACAAACTTAAAGATTGAGTAAAAGGGGTGAATTATGCACTTCATACCTAAAATCTGTCATTATACATTGTTCCTAGAAGGTGCAGGCTGACAAAACATAATGGGTGATTGTATAATACACACATAGACTGTAGTATGCTAAACAGTGGATCATCCAGTCTCGATGCTAATGTATGTATGTATGCATGTATGTTTGTACACAATGCGCTATAGCTTCTAATTCTAATGTCCTCAAGAGAGAGAGAGAGAAAGGCACCCATAAAAATCTGTACGAACCTCCGGTAAAATATCCTACCGAGGAAGCAGAGAGTCAACGATAGAACTAAACAGTGTAGAGAGAGAGAGACAAAAAAATAAACAACTTAACTGAAAACATACATTTTCTCTAGTTTTATATCATACAATTTACATTATCCTACATGTCATCATAATGTATTATTGTAATGCGTGTGTACATATACAGTTTTTATATGCACAAAAAAGTAAGTCAAAACCCCGTCTTACTTTTTACTCATCACAACATGCATGGACACATATGGTAACACTTTAGGACGAGCTAAAAAGGAGAAATCTTTTAATACATATAGGAAATCATTTCTTGAACATGACGCATTACTAATTTTACAACTTCATAGAAAATGATCCTTTGAAATCTTGTAAAATCTCTCTCTCTCTCTCTCTCTCTTTCCAACTATTAAGCCATCGTCTTACAATACTGTGTGTATATTACATATTATTATACAACTAAGATGCTGTGTTAGAAAACAATTTATAACGTAATATATAAAGACGTTATTTGTATACAAAATATGGTCAGATATCTATAAACAAATATTTTGTGTACACTGTACACAATACACACGCATATGAGGAGACATAGTAATGTACGATCTGTAATAAAATGACAAGAAGAAGAGACCTATTACTATACTATTGTAACTATCTACAGAGCAAAGGGTAAAAAATTGTCATCAAGCATAATACATAATATACACAAATGTATAGAAAGGTACATATATATGAAGCGTATACAATAATAGTCTAAAAATTTTATTTCGTTTTCTATCTCACGAGAGAGTCGCTATAAAAACATCTCCTTTGGTGTACATCTTACATTATATTTTATATCCTTATAATCCTACATGCCATCAACAAACAATAATACGATCATAAATGATGGAGAGAGAAAAAATCTCTTAAACGTCTAGACTTTGTATTTATACATTATTTTAATACGATAAAGAAAGACGCGTGAGCTGATACTAGGGGAACCCACCAAAAGACGACCATTATACAATGGAATACAATAATGTAAATAAAATAATACAATAAAATGCCACCCCTCTTGATAGGTTTGTAGTGTATGTATGTGTATAGCATCAGATCTGGTTGGCATTGCATTGCATTGCATTCATTCTACTTATAAACACTCTTTGCCGCCGACGACAACAACTGCAAGAGGTGGAAGACGACGTCGAATATACAGAGAAATGTGGCATAAGTTCCAAGATAGTAACCTAAAAGTTCAAGTTGATGGTCTCATAGTTGGGTGGAATAAATGTAATATGTAATATACAATGTGTGTAGTGTGTAATGTAATGAAATTCGTAACCGTACTGCATCTACTCCTCATCGCAATGAAGTAATGTAGATATGTGCATAATAGGAGTATGTATGACAATAGCATTAAATGGCAAAAGGAAATGATTCTGCTGTATCTTACTCTTTGAAGCACAGATAGAGATAGAGAAGACACACACCGACGTGGGTACCTACAGATATATTGTCAAATCGATGTGAAAAAAGATACCTTCTTGCTTCCTTGTCCATAATGCTATGAGTCTACAACATATTAACATATCAGCATATCCACCAGAACGACACAGAGAAAGAAATAAAGAAAGAAAGGAAGAAATAGGAAGAAAGAATGAAGAATCAACGAAGAAAAGAAATAAAGAGCGAACAAATATAACACATGTATACATAACACCATTATGTATATATATACATAATATATAAAATAAATATATTGAAAAAAAGGAACAGCCCAATCTTTTATAGGGGAAGGACACTACACTAGAGAACACAGAAACTAAGAAAAGGCAAGAATCGTGTCGCCTACAAAGCCATAGGTGGTTGCGTATATCCATATTCCCCACTACTCAATCTTCAATCCTGACCTGAAATCTTCGATTGTCTTCTACTCACTCACTGCTGACTTTTCCTCTCTTCTTAGTCTTCTCTCTCTCTCTCTCTCTCTCTCTATCTTTCTTTTTCTCACTCCCATTCTTCTTTTGAGAGCTACAACCTGTGCTATGCGTGTACTACACAATGAACGCATTTATACATGGGTACTCTAATACACGCACATTTGTATTTATTATATATACATATCAACATCTAGATAGATTTGGATTTGGATTCCGAGAAGAGAAAAAAAATCAGTATTGCTCGAAACCCTGGAGTAATTTTACAATTTGATCTGATCAGATGAAATGGAGAAAAAAAGTCATTTCTCACATCAAACTTTTTTTCATTGCACATAGGCACAGAGAGAGAGAGCCTCCTTCTCTCTTACTCAATGGCATATAGATTGGATTGGCCTGGGTTTTTACTTAATGTATACAGTGTATACAGTATATTGCTCCGTTTTTTCTCTCTCTCTCTCTCCCTGTGATGTTGTTTTGATGTTGCTGTGTATTATGTGATCAGAGAATCTGGCAGGATCAAACGTGACATGAACCTGAGCAACAAGACAGACAAACTCAGAAAGTGTTTTTAATAACTTTTTTCCGTCTTCTTATTCCTTTACCCTTGTTCATCATCATCTTGCTCTTGAGGAGACACCAAATATTCGTATCATGTATAATATGTATTGTATATATATTCAACATTAGGCATATTTTTTATTTTCTCAAAAGTTCCAAAATGATGTCGTCCTAATACTCATTACTGCCGAGGCTATTCCTCAATTTCGATGCTCACACCACTATACAAAAATGTGTATATACAAATCATGTTAAATATCTTGCCTTGGCCATCACCATCATCATTACTATTATGTATACACATGCATGCATACATACACATTGTACATAATTTTCAGATACCCACTCTCTATACAGTGAGGAATCCCTCCAGACCATTTTATTAAGTTTATACACTATATGTGTATACTCTTCCATACATTTCATTCTATCTATCTCTCTCTGTCTCTCTCTCTGTCTCTCTCTCTTTCGAGCCGAGGTTAATGTTGAGTAGGTACTTTGATCCATCCATCTATCTATCCATCCAACCAAACGCCCCTACGTGCATACTTGTTGTCATTTTTGAAATTCAACAATCAACTAAGTATTTTACATGCTGTTGCCTTCCCTGCCCTTCACAACTCTAGAAACGTTGCCTTTGGTTTTGGTTTTATTTACAAATTACCTTGAATTGGTTTGTACTTTTATACAGGAAAATTTCCTTTTTTCCTCCATCATCATAAACATGTTTCCTAGATATTATTTAGTAGGAGAGGGTACCGTTTCACTTAATCCAGCATACAAGTTGAGTTTCTTCTACTTCGTCTCTCGTTTGCTCTTACACAGAGTTGCTTTTTCTTTCTCGTGGTTAAATGATTCTCAAATGTGTTTTCGCTGAGCAATGCTAATACGAATACATATATGTACATCTAGGTAGATATGTACATGCATATACATATATGCACAAAATACAATACAATGCACGTCTTCATACTTGTAATATTCGAGAATATATCATTTCCTATATCTTGTGGTTCTTCTTCCTTAGATTTAATGTGATAGTATACATACATACATATACAATACCTAGCTTTAAGATTTATCGAATACATTAGGAAAAATGTTCCAAGGATTTGTTTACCTCGAAATAAGAATTTTTCTTTGGATTATGCGCACATTATAAAATGATATGGTATACGTAGAAAAATACAAGTCAATGTCAATTCTGGGTAAAATTTGAATAAAAAAAACCAACGCGCAATTCCCATTTTGAAGGGTTCATTTGATAAACTAATGTGTAGCATGTAGCAATTATAATAAAATGTATTTTTGTTAGATTATGATAAAATTCAAAACGGGAAGCAATAGTGTTGCATACATTGTATTTAATTTATATAATTCAATAGGCTATGCATTTGCTATATTGACTACTGTCGATTTATACAAAAATGCGTAGATAAAATTATTCATGTTAATATTTATATTTTATGTATGTATTTTACCCCAAAAAACCATTAGAGATTACAGTGCTGCCAGATTTAAGAAGCATTAAAATTTTGACCTTTTCCTTTCTCAAGTTGTTTTTATTCTTCATTGAGTAATTACAAGAGAGTGCGTGGAGGGTAAGTATCTCTAGATATTATGCATATAAGGACGCAATACGTATGCATATATGATACATTATGCACTTATAATACAAAGAAATAAATGTTAAGGTAAACGCAAGATATGCGTAAATCGTTATAAGAAAAAAGCTCAACTAACAGTTGACCTGCACATATGCCTCAACTCCATTATCAACCATCTAGAAAGTGTATCGTGACCGATCATCAAACGCTAATTGTAATAGAAAACAACGGTCATTCAAAATCCAAAAGTTCAACATACCAAAAGACTAATAGGAAGGCGAAAAAATATTTAATCCGTAAGAATATCATACAGATATGCTACGTTTTACGTTATACTGTACTACACAAAAATTAAATAAAATGTTACAACATATTACCGTACGTATTATATTATGCATACTAACAAAGTGCATTTAGGAGTCACTTAACCGCGAGAAACTTGTAAGGATTAGCTGGAACTCGGTATATCTACACACAATATTAGAAAATTCTCCCTCTCTTTCCCTCGCTAAATGTATGTTATGTATAACAACAACACGCCAATAAACAAGAGTAAGAAACGACGACCAGGCTTGCATTTGAAAGTTCTATATCATATTATGATAATCAGCATTAGAATATGATGTTGATTGTGTTTTGTACGCATTAGTAGGCTCACACATACTTACATATTAGATTCCTACTCTACTGTTTATGGATTACTTATAAAAGCTCACTGTGCTTTCGTATTAGTAGGGAATCTACTGAAATTTAATACTTAATGTACGCATTTTATCCGACGGGACAGAATCATGCATACATCATACATACATACATACATTAATATTAATATACATTGGCACCATTGGCTTTTTCAGCGTCGTCCCTATCACAGCTATCTTTACACAGCCGTCATTAAAATGGACATTAACAAATCAACGGCAGAAGTCCGAATGTTATACAGTGTCATGTTATATCGTATATACAGTATATACGTTGATAGACTATGGACTTGGTTGTTGGTGTTAGCGTCCTCTCCTTTTTGTCTTGGCATCAAAATATCAAAATTCAAGTCAGTCATTGTATTAGGAAATAAACAATATGCATATACCGTATACATGCAGACTGCATTCATATATGTGGGGATTGGTAGTGTGTCTCTATTTGAATAAATGTACGGCTGATATTTTGTTACATGACCATCAATGTTGACTTTATCTATTATCTATATAAATTGAATTTGAATAAACCAACTATGATTTGGCTTCCATCAGCTAATTAATACTTTCATTAGTACTCTCTCTCTCTCTCTCTCTCCCATTTCTCATTCTATCCTTCTAGGCCCGTTCACCCAGTCAAAGTAGAAACGACTACGACTCAGGTATGAATGACGATGTATAATATGACCATTCGTTCAATGTGATAATTTAATATTTTCACACACACACACACAAACATATATATTCTCAATAATTTTATATAAGACATCATTATAACATTATCTAAATGCAAAGGCCATTTTAAACTTAGATACAGAGAGTAGATATAGAAGGATTACAAATTTTAATTTAACTCCTGCATAAGTAAGGAGTTAAATTAATAATGTAGTTTTCCAATAAACTACAAAGTATGAAGTATGATGTATGACTCAAGCCATTCTCAGGAAGTATGAGTCTGATAACTTTGCATACTGTTTCTTCTTTTTTTTCCTCTCTCTCTCTCTCTCTCTCTCTGCTTAATAAATTTTTTTATAGCAGCATAAACCCAAGAAAATATTGTAACTTGTATATATATAAAGAATGTAGCCGTCAGCCGTCACATCTTTTGTGATTTAATTAGCAAGAAGAGGGGAAAACCAAATTCATAATCCATGGAAGTCGTATAACTTCTATAACATTCATTAGTAATAATTAGCAATTAAATAATTTCTGTATAAATAGTAAGCAGTATTTTTAGATTAATGAAATGTAGAAAAGTAGAAGACTATAGTTTAAAAGCCCTCGAAAGGTAAAGACGAATAACGGCGATAAATTGCGTTTTTAATTTACTGTAAATTCATCATGATAAAACATATTAAGTATATCATATTATTAGCATATAGGCTAACCACACAAAGGTAGCACCACCTAATAGCTCGTATCATTTTCATTAACTATTTTCTTGATGGATAAAACTTTTAGTACTGTATCTATATTTGACATATTTTCTATATATGCTGAATTTTATGCCTGATTATATGATTTTTATTTCCTTCATTCTAATTCAAACTAAACTTCATGAAACTCAACACTAATACACTACAATAAGCTGCTTAAGTTGGTCATATAAAAATTGAAGGGCTTCATTAATCACTTGCTATACGAAAAAACAACAATCTCCTTTTTTCAGATAAAATATAAAATAAAGACAAATATTCATTGGTTACGTATTCCTGTCTATAGTTTTATTAGTAAAAAAATATGAAAATATAGCCTAAAGTTTTAATGGTAAAACAAAACTATAAAATCCTGCATTTTTAAAACAACCTTTTGTCATACTTTAAAATGTATGATCATCCTACTAAATATGCACACATTTATCACTATGACCAACAACCTTCGGAATTATATAAATTAAAATGCTCATACCAATAGAAATGGATATATAACATTTCAAGGTATGTAGTGTGCGCAGCGAAGTCAATATATATTCTGTATAAAGTTTTGTAACTCGAATGAAACCAGGACTTGAGAAACTGATTATGGAAACGTGGAATTAAACATGCGTTCTTTGAAAATAGTATGAATTCATTTTAGTAGTATTTTACCTAACTAATAGGAATATTATATTACAGAAGGTATGGAGGTTGAATATAATATTCAACTAATTTGTAATGCGCGTCATGGAAATATTTCTACATACTGCATACCTCTTTCCATGTCGCCGATTTCTTATTCCAAAGCCCCATGATGTACTTTATCTTATATCTTATATAGGATGATTATTAATTCCTGATATTCAAAAATAGACATGTTCTGAGTTTTTAAACTTAATCTATCACGTATGTACACACAGCAGATTAGGTAAAATTCATAATACCAATCTATTTAGCTACTCCGTTTTAAAAATAATATGAACCATACATAATCTAAAATCTAATATACATGATTCAATTTGAATAGACAATATTTGAATTTGAAGAGAAAAAACTACAAATAGCTAGGTATACATTCACAGGCAATATCAAGAATAAATAAGCTAATGTCATTCTATTTTCATTGTTCCTATCATTCTACAACTCACAAGCACACAATACAAAGTAGACTTTAGGAAAAAGTCTCACTCTTATTCTCCTTCTCAATATATATGAAAACATATTATTAGCGATTGTCAATCATTACACTTATTATTATAGCCGAACGAACAGGGAGAAGACAATTTGTATAATCTATTTATTTCCTGTCCTCAATTGGTCTTACGTAAATACATGCATAAATATATATGCTACATATGTTGCGACGAGTCTAATGTCTAAGGCGGCTCTCTCTCTTTCTCAATATCACTTCTATTCTCTTTCCATAATGAAATACAAAAGAAGTTAAAGATGAAAGAGGGAGGGAAAGAGGAAGACTGAAAAAGAACTAAACTATTGGAATTGGAATTTTAGAAGCTATTGAAAATAGAAACACAGACATTCACATGCCATTGTGATATAATAAAAGACGTTTGTCTCCTCATTCTCATCTCATCTCGTTTCAGCTCAACGAGGACTACTGCTAACATCACTACTACTACTACTTCCACCACTACTTTTCCTACCACTATTGACTATTGGAGTTACATCCAAGTCAAAGACGAGAAAGAAATGGAGAAGGAGAGAGGGGCAGAGGGAAAATGGCAATTCCTCCAGAGGGAATGATTGATTGATAGTTGGTTCATAATATACTCGTGCATCATCATCATCACCATCATCTTGTAAAATGTAGACAGTAGATGCATAGGTAAATACGAATTCAGGAGGAAAATAACAAAGCACACAAATAAGACACTCGATACAAATACAAATAAGAATTTACATCCCATCTCTGTTCCATATAAAACAAATGCAGTGTGTGTACATTATATCCAGAGTTAATACAAAGTATATATAGGATGGGCAACTAAAGATCACATTGACAGATACACACATACATATGTACATGTGCACATAACAATGATAGTAAAATGTCAATACATTGTACACATACATAGTAGCGGGGTGAGGGACATAATAAGGTGTGGTGTTTTCGCTATATCTAAACACTCACACACACACATAGGGAAAAGTCCAGATCGACAGACGAGAGAGAAGACAAGAGAAGATTATGGTTAAGGAGAGAGAGAGATGGAGAGAGAGAGAAACTCGGGAAAATTTCAATTACAGTCAAACGGGAGCTATATCAGTTCCATACGAATGAGATGAAATGCAAAGTGAGATAGACAAGAGTGGAATGTGTGACGGACGAAAAATGCAGAAAAACTTTCATTTGTTTGCCAAATACAACAACACACACAGAGTCTTGCTCGTGCACATACATGCATACACATACACACACACACACACACACAATATACATACACGTATTATTATACACTGATATAGACAAAAGAAGAATAAGAAGAAAAGAAAGACAGTCTGGTTCCAGTCTCATATAAAAAAGAACCTCGTAGAGAAAATGACGGATGTTCTCAATGTGATGCGATGTGAGTGTGTGATCACTCTGCAACTAAACGCAGAATGAAAAAAGGAATAGAAATAGAATAACTAATGCATGAAGAGGATGAAACAGAAGGAAAAGAATAAGTCGAAGAGCAAAAAAAATCTTTCTTTACCAGTTTTTCATAATACACAAATTGAACATTTAGAATTTGAGATGAACAAACAGACATGCACACTGGAAGGTATATTATATGTATAAGGTATAAGTATATAGAAAAACGTACAAGTAAATACATACACGCACATGGACATGAACATGAAAGTGTGAAGAAAACAGTCGTCGGCATATGCTTTTTCTATATTAAAATGATCCATAAAGTAGGATGTGCAGGAAGAAGGAGTTAAAGCTAGGAAAAGAACCAAAAAATGAAGGAAGGATCCGTCAGTTTCATCATGATCATCATTATCATCCTCATGATCATCCTCATCAGAGTAAATGCATAAATACACATACATATGCACCAAAAAGTTTGAAGTCGGGCGAACGGTAATGAATCAAATTGAGAGAAAGGAATCACAAGATGAGACATTCCTTGAAATGACGCCAACAAACTCATCAATCTACATCGACGACGAACTCTAACTCATCGACCCATTCTTTCCACAAACATATACACACTACACACACGCATATATACACACAACCTCTGCCTCCAGTTACACTTTAGCCAGAGTATCACCTCTCATTGCATTTTGTATTGTATTATTATATACAATATACATTGTATACCCATACATACTACACTATAAGATGCGTTATATCATTCATTTGAAAAACATACGCGTTACTTATAAGTTGTACATCAAAACTCGCTCAAAAGTATAAGGTCATAATATCACAATGATAATAATAATGTAATATCCACAGCAAAACAGCATTTCTCGAGACTCAAACAAATTCATAAGAGTCAATACACACATAAAGTACGTGAACTTGTACGTAAGCAAGTGTAAATATATGTATATATTTGTGTACGAACACTGTACACATTGTTTATATGCTGCTATATAATGTTCTTTTTCCTTTCCTATATACATATCTCATGTATGAATATCTCTTTAACCAACAAAACCAATGTATAGATACATTGGTTTTGTTGTTCATCTCTTTTCTTCTTCCTCTTTTGGTTCCATCCAAGTTTTTGCCAACAATGGATTTAAGTAACTATACTTGAGGACAGAACTAATTCATAAAACCATCTCCAATTTTTTTTATTTTCCCGTTTGTTTTAAAAAACGAATAAACATATCCCACATGCCATATAATATACGTAGCATAAAGTAGTAGCTATAGGATCCTGATTGTTGGTAATGTAACAAAAAAAACACTATTCTTTGCACAGTATTGGATCCTTCCTATTTAGTACATGTCACTCACTCATTTGATGATATTCTGGCATAGTAACTAGTTACGTCCTCTGATTGCATTATTACGACGAAACCTACTATTATTATTATTATTTATGTCTGATATGATATGAAATGATAGAATCCACAATATTACAATAATTACGTATGTGACTGTACTGTGAATACTTTACTAATTGAATTCTAAAGGACAGACAATGTTTTCGTTTCTGCCTTTCCCCCTTCAATGCACTTCCTATCTCTTTTGTGATGGTGGTGTCAATCTTTCCTTCGTTCTTTCTTTCAATAGTACACCATTACGCTTTACAAAGAAAAAGAGTCTCTCTCTCTCTCCCTCTCGTTTTTTCCATTCTCCTTGTTTTTGGAATTTTTCACTACACATTAAAATCACATTAACCTCATTCTAATCGCACATACACACACGTTCACACACACACACACACAAAGCCAAATACATTGTTTTATATTTAACATCGTGTCCATGTTAATCTATCCATCTACCCATCCATCCCGTACCATCAACATCACATTGCCAATGACTTTATACACACTTTACTCTTGTAGATAGCCAGATAGATAGAGAAATGCAATACGTGTGTGTATACACACTACACACACACATCCCCTACGTACTCTAACCTCAAAACTGTCGATATACCTAACAATAATAATAACATCAGTCTCAACTCACAAATCACAACAAGAAAATTTTAACAATAATGATATGAGAAAATACAATCCAAATCCATTTCACTAATTTCACCTTTCTAAAGATTATTATTACTATTATTGTTGTAATGCTTGAAAAATGCTTACTCCAATATGATCCAAAAGTTTAAAAGATGTGTGTACGAGAAACCCAGAGTTTTAACAATTGAATCGCCATCGCCATACATCATTATGTATTATATTATTTACATGACTAAGAAGCAAATTGTCATAAAATATGTTCTTTGAAACAAAACGTGCGTAAACGTTTATAGCTTTTACATAAGTACACAGCATTCAAATGTAAAATAAAATCGGAATCTGATCATAATTTAATCAGGCAGCATATAAAAAGGGGAGACTGCCAAAGTTCAGACGTGCAGTAGTATTTTATCATGGCAGTTAGTCAAATAATTTAAAGACGCACAATCATTCTTTCATGAATTAAACATTTTCAACTGAATAATGACAATATAACGTTTCTTGTCGTATACATACATACATAGTATAAAAAACATGTGCACAATAGGATATTATTTTATCTTCCAGAGTGTGTCTACATATATGTGAGTGTGTGCTAATGTACAACAAACTAACACCTTTACACTACATTACATCCATAACAAATGAAATTACATTGTAGGTATGTTCCCATTATATGCCCAGGGAGTCAGAGAAAGAGTAAAGATACGGAAAAACATATTAGGAGTGAAAGAGTAACAAAGAAGTTGGTTCTCATTCTTTCTTTCGTTTCTTTTTTTACCCACTCTCGTGTCCTCTCTCTCCCTCACACACTCTCTGCTTCTCTCTAGTATTATGTCAACTGAAAGGAAAAGTATGGGTAAGAACGTCTGGCATCATGCATAACTAAAGGAGCAGAAAGAGGAAATGAGGAAATCTCTCAGTAGTAAAAACAAGCATATTATAATACATACTTATAAGAAAGATTTGATATCTAGCATTATAATATCAAAAAATATACGTATATAGTATATATACTACCCTTTTCCTGAATTCAGCTGCTTTTACCCATCAAAAAATTATCTAACAAACAAATGTATTATGCCTCCACAGAACAATAATATTACATGTACAGATTTCTAACCGAAATGGTATATAGATCGTAGAGTGTTTGTGTTGCGTATTTGTGTAAATTATACTTCATATACATATGGATTTAACCTGCCTGTCTGGATGCATGCATAAAATATGTGTATGCAAAAAAATATAAATATATTGCTACATTATTCCTACTCTTTTTTTCACTCTTTCGTCCCATATCCCATATATACTTTTTTAAGGGCGAAAATCTGTTCCTAGTTTACCTACACGTACAAAAAAATTATACGGTGTACAGTGTACAGGGAAGGATTATTCGTTACCAACCGGAACTCCACACATTTTTCGATACATATCTGCATATCAAATAATATCATGTGTAGTATACTTATATGTACTTGCTCGTAGATAACTTGAACAACATTGACTGTGGAACGGGTAAGAGAGAGAGAGAGGAAAAACACACGGCACATATACTACACTGACAAAAAAACAAGCACCTCAAATCTTGTTGTTCTCCGTCAGATTTCATTTCAACGCCACTGAGTAGACAGGGGAAAACGGACGAAACAAGTTGTATACAGTGGTAGTAACATGTTTCTATCTATAAAGTCGATAGACAGCGGTAGAAAGATTATTTTTTTTGGTTATTTCCCTTTTTTTCCTGATTTTTATGCCGGATTTTTACATATTCCTGGTGTGTTAACGTTCATGTATTGTGTATTGTACGTACAGAATACAGAATATGCACAGAGAATATGCCAACGACGTTTATGTAAAATTCTCTCTCTCCCTGTCATGGTTAATCAAAGATTTTGTCATGCAACGATGTTACATAACGAGTAAGTACAGAAGCATCAAAATATAAAAAAAGTATAATAATATGATAAAACCATCACACAGTTTTTTATACATACCTACTTCTTTCTCTCTTTTTGGGGCGAAATTATTATTCACCTTTCCACAAAAGTGTATTTGTGTGTGTGTACTCGTGGAGAGTCTTTGAGTATTATAATGTAGAGGGATGAATAAAAAGAAAAAGTTGGAATCGAAAAGGGAAAAAATTTATCAAATATTCACCCATATATATATAACTCTCTATTCATCATCGTTCTTCAAACTATTTTGGGTATTGAGTGAGTGAGAATACAAAAGGAATATAAATACTTATAATATAAATAAAAAAGATCGAACCCACCAAATACTAAGCTAATGTAGTTGCACATTTAAAATAAAGAAGAATCATCAAAAAAATAGAGGGGTTGTTCACATTTCACATCGTTCACGCCTGGCAATTTTCACCTTTTATAGAGATATTTTTTTTATAAGTACATGTATAATATATTTTTATTATGTATATTTTTCAACCCATCCAACAAATCTAAAAAAAAATCTGAATGTGAATACAAAACAGCAAGTAGTAGTACATAGTCGCATGCAGTGTGTGTCACTGTCATATTCGTTGAAGGAAGGAGAGAAAAAAAAATTGTTCCATGCTGGAATTCACTAATACCTAAAAAGTATGTGTAGCTCGTTCCCCAATTTTTCAATGCAATGTATTATAGGGAAATCGTATCAAAAAGAATCATAATACACCTTGTGGTCCTAACTCAAAAGGGATAAATCCGTACTACATTATTTTATATTACTACTATCAAAGGAATATATCTACAATCTACATATTATATTGGAGATGGATGTTTACGACCCGATACAGTGTATGTATGGATCAGAGGAAAATTTTCCTAGTTCGAGGAAATCCCAAGAGAAAAGATATCGAGAGAAGGTCTTTGAATAAGAGCGTGTCCTGTCTTTATAAAAATAATATATTTATATTATTATCACACATACCTGTGCATAAGGGTACATGCCCAAAAAAAAGTCATGTGCGTAATACTATTACATTGATCAAAGAACCCAACACTTTTGATCTCATGTGATGATGATGATGATGTTTTTTATATCACATTTTATATTATATGCGCATATTATTCAACAGAGTGATTCACGTTTTAAGACAGATGCTGATCTGTGAATCTCTCTGAACATGATGCGATGACGATGAAGGAAAAAATGCAAACTTCTCCTAATCCTAAGTTAGGGAGCCGAGCAGGCTAAAAAAAATCTCTTCTTTTTTCATTTACGTATCAAAAATCAAAACGTATCACATTCGTTTGATTTTGAACGAGGTAAGCAAAACCGATACCTTATAAAATTGCAATTAAAAACCGTTGACATGTTCTAGTTTTAAACGTTTTTGTAAAAACTAGTGGCTACTTTTATTACACAGCGGAAGGATTCTGAGAAATCAGACAATTTATCCTTGACCATGTAAAATAAAATCAAATATCAAATTTCTAAAAATTGATACAAGGTGCTAATAAAAAGTGCCATTCGATACTATTACGAAATCATCATAAATACTGATGACCTATGTAAAATGTAACCGACGAACCTTTGATCAACCATTATATAATGTAAATATGCATATCACATCATATTATATGCTATGCTATACCTACAAGTTACCTACATTATATTTAGATAGCTTGATTTACTTGATTTGCTTGATTCAGCTCTTTATCAATAAAACTATATTTAACTATATATACTCCTAGATATTTTATAAAAGGTTGACTTACCGAGCCATCAATGTCACTTTCGTGGTTCTCCATGCCTGATGGGGGGTAACAGGGAACCGGTTCACGATTTTTCACTCTCATATATTTTTCCGAATTTATAAATATTTGAGGAACTTGTCCCAACAACAATGAACATGTATGACGAAAAAAACTCCAAAAATTGTTGTCGGCTTCACACACACTTTTGTTGACACTTTCTTCTTGTTATAATCATGAAAAATGAAAACACACAATCGATTCAAAAAAGGAAGTTACTTTACTCAATACTCAATATTCTGAATACGGAATACGGAGGTGTATAGTCGTGTCACTAGTACATGACAAGAACTAACATGCTTTTGATTATGTAAAATAAATAACTGACGATATTCTAATTTCTAATTTAAATATTTAATGATGAAACAAACTAATAAATCTTCTTCTTCTTTTTGAACTTGAATAAAACTATTTTTATTCCTTGAATAAATATTGCAAAATATTATTTTTTCCACTGTTATATATTATATAATAAAAAGTTATATTTTTAAATATTATTATAACAACAATATAATATTGCAATGACAGCTCCAACTTTTCCTTCTCCTTGGTCGAGAAACACACAACTTTATTTATTAATATATTCTGCAATATAAACTTAATTTCCTTTGATAGTTAATAATAATATAATATTAATATTAAATGATGATGATGATGATAAAATTAGAATGACACTTCACTGCCGTAAGTAACAGCAGCAGCGAAACACAATGTGTAATGTTTAGCCGGCGAAGCAAAATTCTTAACTGAATACCCTCTAAAAATGTGCTCAGGAGCGAGAGGAATAAGAGAGAGAGAAACGTTCAACGTGCAAGTCTGATATGTATTATGCTCCCTTGAATATCTCTACATACTACACACTGCATTGAATCAGTATGTAGTATTATTATGATTTGACTCCACCCCCGACGACTATAATTCCTGATTCCTCTGTATAATATCAAATATCATACCAATATTTTTAACTAGCTTGATTCCTACCATAACTTTATTCCGCAATTTCCATTAATTTTTTTCGTATACTATAATGAATATTACGCTTCATTTTAATATCAGGATAAAATATGCTTACATGCTATTTGCATGGACATTCTATAATATGTATTATGCATATAAAAACGAAAAAATGTATACGCGGTAATGCGGCTCTCCAAGAATGAACGATGTATATAACGGATGGAAAATGCCGAAAATTTTTCTAGTAAATCTACTTATATATATTTAAATATGAATTCCCAAGGAAGCTTTACGGAATCAAAAATGTCGAATAAAAATCTTCGTTTAATCAGTTAACACATTTTGTATTCCTTTTTACAAACAAAACGTTTCAAATGGACACACGTAACATCATAATATTAAATAGATATTTTATACAAGAAGGTTATATCTCAAACTTAACATTAAAATCCTATACATCATACATTAATAATAAATAAAATAAATACACTCATAACTCATAAATATTCTCACATTTTTTTCTTTTCAGGAAGCTTCATTTTACAAACTTTTTGTTTTATGTAAAAATTAGTTTCAAGTTTTTTATGTAGCTAAAACGATACATAACACATAATAGGTATATATATATACTTTAACTTAAATATGTTTAGTTAATGTTTTGTGATATCATTGTTAAATATTATATATTACTTTTTATGTAAATGCCATCGGTATATTGCTTTAGTGGGTCGCATAAGATAATGTAATGTATAATGTATAACAATACTTTATATTTTATGACAGAACACAGAACATACAAATACATGTTCTATTTGTGATCATGTAGATAAATAAATAATGATACATTTGTATTTTGTATGTAAATATGTAAATAGCATTTTTTAAATGAAACTTGCAATAAAAAGGAACTATTCTTTTTTGTACGAATGGTTTTTAAATATTGTATATAAAATGTACATTGTATATAGTATATACAGCATAAAATACAACATAACGCAAGACATTGGCATACATACTTATGTATACGTTTTTATGATGAATAAATGTTTAAAAGAAGAATGTATTTTTTGATCAAAGTTAAGGAAAATAATTGTAATAATAATATAGCATGAAATAATAGAATATGTTATGTTAATCACATCTTTAATGTTCTCATTTTCATGTTCATACTTCATACGGCGGTCGACTCATCTTTGGCTGATGAAATAATGGAAATCTCATGAACATTTGACGAATCACATAAAGCTTGTTCTTCTTCTCGGCTACTACTGGTCCATTTCGATTTATCCCTTTTGATTTTTCTAATGTATGGAGCAGCTAGAGCCTCAAATGGACCTTTCTCTTCGATTTGCGATGGAACTGATAGATTGATTGTCGTAGAACCACTAGTTGTTGTGGAAGTAGAAGTAATTGTTGGATTCCCTGTGGATTTCATCCCTTTTGATGGACTTCTAACACTACTCCTTGGCTGTAATACTGTGACTCTATATTATATTGTAATTAGTACCAAAAATATGCATGTGTTTTATTTTTATACTCATTTGAAGGTTATAATATATTTCAATATTAAGTTGAGATAGTTTCATAGGTAGAGTATAAAATTTATATATGTACAATGTACATGATGAATGTATTCATTATTTTTTCCATTTTCCACTGTAATTTTCATAATTCCTTGTTTATAATAATTTTTGAACTGTGCATTGCATATTATAGGTTTCCAAAGAGCCATATGCCATATAATATGTATAAAGCATGGAGCATATTTGATATTATCATGACTGCATGTTATTTGTATATTATTATCAACTTCAATAAACTGGCAGAAAACTAATTTCAATTTTCAAACAACCTTTTATCCAACGGTATTCATGTGACTTAATGAAATGGCTTCATTCTAATATCTGTTAAATCTAAATCTGTAGTAGGCAATAGACATACAAAATGTATGTGTATATGCTATAATATGTATCTCTATTCTCTATTTCATGCTGCTCATGGAAACTTTAAGCTGATAAAAACTACTAAAATTGATATTGTAGTTATGCATCGTGTATGCATCATGTGGAATACTGTGTATTTTTTAACACTGTCATAAAATGTCTTGAATAAAAACCTTTGCTATTTTTACACGTAATTATTTCATCGACAGGAAATGGAAAGAAAAATAAATCTTACGCGCTTCGTAGTTGCTGTAAAAGTTGAGTGAATGCTTTGTAGTCGTCCTCAAAGAAGGGCTTTGGGTTGAAACGGGCAGCTTCATACATGTCACAAAACTGATGAACAACTCTCGGGTCTACTTGAGGGGTCAATGTAACAATAAAATACGACCGGAGACTCTCAAATGACTGTCTCTTACCCAATTTTTTCTTTAAAATTTCTAGTTCTAATATAGGGAAAAAATAGAAACAATATAATTGTTAAAAGTACCATCTTTTGATTTTTGACATCCATAATCATTTATCAACATGTATAAGTAAGAGATAAAGGTTTCATCGTAACATAAAACATAATACAAAACATAGAAAGAAACTCGATTAAATATGTGAACATAATGGAACAACTTGAAAATTCATCACGTCGGCTGTGGTATTTGGTATTTGTAATAAAAGTAAACATGAATAAAATAGGGCAAAACATTGGAGGCAAGATGAAACACAAAAATGACGGGGAAAATGAAACTGGAGTAAAAAGGAGAAATCAGAAATCTGTCTTGTTCGGTATTTCCAGGCTCTTACATTTAGGATTATCATTTCTAGTTCTATTTTTGACATTTTAGTTTCTTACCCAGGTTTTTAGCGTCATCCACAGCCTTCATTCTAAAATAATGACAAGGCTTTGGTGCAGTTTCCTTATTGGGAAATTGAGACGCATCCTCTCGTAAGACACGTGGTTCATATGTGATTTTTTGTAAAGCATCTATTCTTCTTAAAATTTCACGTCTCAAGGCCTAAAAAACAAACATTATTTATTCATTAAATCCCCCATTAAAGTATGCCTCTGAAATCTGCAGTTTGTAATGGTAAGTACATATACGCGGTTGGAACGACACTATTAAACTGCTGTTTCTTGAAAGTTTGTAAAAACGGTTTATCCACAGGACCTGTGTAGAGTGTAGATCTGTACAGGTACAGATTACAGATATGTAATATGTATATGATCTTTTGATTTTTCAGAAATTCTAATTTGGCCAAAAGTAATGGAAGTTGGATGGTTGAATGTAAATAAAGATGTTCTATGGTCAAAGTATTTTGCAATTTCTTTCTACAATTCGTAGTATTTAAATTTAGAGTACAAATTTTGTACTCTCTTTTACAGATTGTACATCATTTAATGCCCATTTTTAATTTTTCGGAATTTGTTTAACTCATCGTATGAAATGTAACAAATTTAATGTGCTTTCCAAAATTTACTTTGAACTTTTCAGAAAAAAAAAGTTTTTACGCCACTTTTTACGGGAGAGAAAGCAAAAAGTCATTGAAAAATAGGGGCAAAAGTGTACGGGTTAAGGTACGAGAAACCGACAGTGCCCGTCACGATATTTTTGTAGAACGTTGCCAATGGCATAGAAGGATTAGTTAGTGGATAGGTTCTTTAAAATAGCGAACAAAAAAATGGGGGACGGGGTGTCTAACCGAAATCGCCAAAACATGAAATGTTCCAGAAACTTTTGCCTCGAACCTATAAGAGCTACTGGATATTTTAATTCTCGAATATCTTAACTAAGAACCAAATCCGCCCTTCCCACGAGCTTTTCCCGAAATTCGAAAAAACACGGGTTTTACAGAAAATCAAAGTTGACCCTTTTTCAT
>JAQIVE010000409.1:0-38509 GCA_034698285.1 Sminthurinus bimaculatus
CATTTCGTACGAGGACTTTTGGATCGCAGTGTATGTACGTGGCAACGCGTATGTATGTTTCAATGTGGAACAGTATTGTATATTTTACATTACATAAAAGCCTCAGACATCTGTCCGTGACACAATGACAGCATAACCGTATGATGAAAAGTTAAAGGACGAAAGAAAGCAGGAAGAAAAAACAGTATGAAAGTGAGAGATCTTCCGTCAGATTTTCAATAATGTGAGTTTTCTTCTTCCTATCTTTTTTACTTCTTCCCTACGTGCATCCGCAAGCCACAATCCGTACTCTTCTTTATACATCTATACTTTCACAAGGTATTTGTGGTATCCGACCAGGACATGAGAAACCTATCCGTTTTATTTTTATACAATATTTCACAATGCTTCGATTATACTTCATGCTCACTCATTATATCGTATCATGTCGTTTTGTGAGCTCACAACATTGATTTCCCTTTCAATAAAAGGGAAAATATGGCAGGTTCAAAATTACATTATGGTGAAAATGCGTATTGCGGATATTATGCGTATTGGAGGGTATTGCCGATGCGATGCAGTGACAACTTGAGAGCCCTTCTGTTTGCAAATAATTTTTTTGTAGAAACTTTCAAGCTTTTATTCTACATTCTACATCTAAATATTATGTATAATATGGTCTATTTGTGACCAGACTTTTGATCAAAAATTGGAAAATAAACATGGGTACATGAGTACCAAACAAGGGAGCGAGCAAAAACAATAAGATGGAAAAGTAGTGTTTTATAAAAGAAATCCCCCCGTCCGCCTGAATATTCAGGTACAAAAAAATCTACCTGCAATATCTACCTGCAACACCACATCAAACATGAGAAAACTTTTAAAAATGTCTAAAATGTTTTTTCCCAGACGGGGATTCGAACCTCTGTTTTCCGTCTGCGATCCGCGACATTAACCAGTAAGCCATACAACCACTTTTGGAAAGCGAAAGGAAACTGTTGTACCAATCACAACTCTTATGACTATGCATTGTTTTGCATGCAAATCGTATGTTCTTGCATTCCAACGGGTGTAGCTCCACCCCCTTTGACCCGAATGTCACCAAACTCCTTTCCCACCTGTGGAAACGTATTTTCATGTCAACAAAAAAGACCCCATGTCAATCGGTTCACCCGTTCCGGAGAAACCGCGAAAAGAACAGACGGACGGACGGACAGACAACATGATAGAATAAGGGAAGCTCACTTCGCTCGCTCCCTAAAAGGTAAAGCTACTATTGCAGGGAAAGCACGTTACAAGACGAATGAACTATTTGGAGTTGTGTATACAAGGGAAAACCAGAGAGCGTGTCAAACTTGAATTTTATATTACACGCAGACACATGATGAATCCATATTGATGTTAATGAGCAAAAAGATGAATAGGTGTTTCCAACGAAAAAAAGCCGAGAGAAAACTCCTCAAAACATTTTCTCTAGAAATACAATATACCTACTACGTACTTGTGTAGTATTTGTACAAATGTAGATAGATACATACACAAATAACTTTTGGCTAACTAAAGTGTGCAAAATGGACCAACATATGGTTTTCTAGTTTTGTTTCTGCGGTACTACACAATTTTTTTGACCCGAGATTTTATTTCAGAAAGAAAAAATGCAGCAGCTAATAATAGTTAAAAAGTTTCGCATTCTTAACGTTCCCGTGTACTGTACATGCATATTGGCAGTAATTAGTAATAGTTATGTGAGTGGGTGATTTTCTTCCTTTTACGGTGAATTCCTTGAGTTACTTCCTGGAACACGCGGAGAAAAGAACCGAAGAGGAACTTTAAAGTTAAGGTTTCCATCAGTTCTTTGTAAGTAGGTTTTAGTATGATGTAAAATTTAGGGGGCAGCTGGAAATGTTAAAATATGTCCATAATGACAAAGATTCAGAACAAAATTACTGTGTATAATTCTGCTCATAATCGTTGCTCATGAAGCAATCTTTGTGCAGAGATTGCGAAAAAACGATGTGAACACGATATGATTGCATTGCTACTTCTGGAATTGTGTACAATAGGCTTTAAATAGAGTAGAAACCTGGAATTTTATTCAATGTACAATGTACATATGATATGAACTTAAAATGTATAGTACATAGTTCTACCACTTCTAAGTTGAAGAAAAAAGGAACAATTCTTTGGTAATAACTATTCTTCTCTGGGTGCTCTCGCTTTCTCCCTTTTTTTCTTTTGGACGAAGACTATGTAACGACTGAGAGAGTGAGAGAGAATTGAAAAGCAGAGGAAAAAAACTCTTGACCTGTGCATGTGAAAATGTTTTGCTCTCCAGTGCAAATGATATTTGCTACACGTGACAAACTTCTCACGCGTGCTTTCCTCAGCTCAGCTCAGCATTCAAACCAAAACCAAAACCATCTAACTAACAGTATAGTACAAAGTGTTTTTTCTTACTGTGTTTTTACTTTTGAGCCACAGACAAACGCTGAAAAAATCACATCATCATCAGAATAAGATGCCATATCAATTACCGCACCACTATACTAGCATTTTCTTCTCGTTATTTCTTTATTTCATTTTCACTTACTTTTATATACATACATACATCTGTTGTACACTGTAAACTTACCGCCTCATTGTTCAGGTTTCCTCAAAACTGAAATAATATTTTCTGGGTTTCGCAATCAACTCTTTTCTGCAGAAAAATGTAGACATTTGGGATTTCTGTTACTCTTCGACCACTTTATTTTCGTTTTGGGGATTGACCTTCTCGTCTTGGAGTTTTGTAAGTTAAAGTTTGTTCAAGAAACTTTATAAAATTCCCCATTTTTCTTTTTCTAGCTTTTTACTCTTTATAACTACATCAATAATAATAAGGCTTTACCGTTTGATTTTTATTCCAAGTCTAAAGCTAGTTGTATTATTACTTTATGTATACTGTATTGTATTCCATTATGTTCGTTTTTTCCTTGTATTCGATGAAGAATGTCTTCTTTTGCCCACGGCAAAAAGTCATGCGAAAGCTGACAACGTACAATGTCTTGTTACACACATATATGTAGAAAACTTATACTTATACTTGCTGCTTTAAAAATAGAAGTAACTATACATAATACCTAATATGTACAATGTACAATGTACAATGTACACTGTACACATGTGGAGTCTCTGCCCCCAGAATGCAGAAGGCCCTGATAGATGTGATGGTTTGACCACTTCATCATTGGCCAGTCTTTGGATTTGACGGATGGACGGTCAATTTTTCATCTTGTGTAATGCTCGTACAATATGTACCTAACATAGTATTATACGTGTATTATAAGTAATGCGTAATGGGAAAATGGGATGCTCCGGGACTACATTGTGAATGGTGCAACCGAGTGGTCAACAGTGAGAGAGTAAGTGAAAAAAGAGGGTAAAAAGTCAATATGGACTAAATTTGATTGCTTCCTTTCTTCTGCTATACTTCTTCTTCCTTTTAGTCTTGTTCTTACTCAGCACAAAATACATGCATATAACGTACGTACAGCATACATACTGTACATCATACATATAAAATACGAAGCATAGAAACGTCAATTCAAGACATGATCAATATTGATCTCCTATTCACACTGAACGCAGAATAAAATAGAAAACTGGGGAAAACTGACGAGGGCCAAAAAAAGAAGTACAGAAGGATCCAATTATTGTCGTTGCCATGTTTTCATACACATACATCATACATATACATATTATGTATGTGATTTGACTCCAAGGGAAAATCATTAGTTAGTTCATGCACACTCAGTCAATCGCATGGAAAATCGGTATATGATAACTAACTAACTAACTAACTGACAAGTTTACAATGTTCAGTGTATGTACAATGTACATTGTACAGTACAGTGTACAGTAAGCAGTTATCTATCTGTACATACATACCGAGCTAGGATGGTTCTTCATTCATTTTGTGTAGGTACGGGGAATTTGTGTTACAAAAAAAGTAACTATAGATACAATATTGTACAATATTAAACGTTAAGTTTGTATGCGTACAATATATTGTATTTTGTGCATATTTTTATGGGCTTCTTTGTAAATTGTAGTTGTTTTATCATGCTTCAACTATGTATGTATGTATGAGGACGGTCACGCCAGCCACTGACAGCTATAGTGAAAGGAGCTTTCACCACGTCTTGAGTTTGAGTTAAAAGCAAAGCAGAGCTCAAGCTTTGTACACTATATACATATGATGCATATTACTTTGGCATAATCATCATCTCCTTTCTTGCTACATATTATACACTCTGCCCAGTGCAGTCAACTATAAATATAAATACAAGTAAGTATAAATAGCCCACACGAGCACATGCAACGGTGATGGTGGCGATGGGGATGGCAATGGTGACAGCTTCCGTTCCTCCTCATTAATCACCAAATTGCACACCATAATGTACCACATATAGACCACTTACATGCTGTAACTCTATACGAATACACATGCAAAATATGGCGTGGCTTGTATTACCATTTTGTGCGTATACTATACTTATTATGAATGTGTAATACATAAAATGGGCATGCTTGCATGTAGTCAATGGTCGGATCGAACTTTGTCAGTCTGACCGAGTTTTGCCAAGTATTTATTCCTCATGATGTTCTTTTTCGACAAACCAAAGTCCAGCGAAAATTTCACTGTAAAACAAAGCTTGGTTCTAGCTATTAACTATAAACATTAAACAGCCAACTTTTCAATCTTTCTTTCATCAAAGTGCTGCCATAAAATTTATAAGAGTGTAATATGCATCGAACATTATATCATATCATATCACATCACATAACACTAATCGGTTCATTAATATTGTGCATCGCACTAATTTGGAAAATTTCGAGCAGTCACGAATCACGGAGCAAAAAGTCATCGATACCCATTTCTACATATATCGAATGGGCTCAGTAATTATGCACACTGATCGTTGAACACATGATCGAGGCTCTGAGCTTATGCAATCATCATATATATTTCATACTTACTTTGCTCAATAAATGCTGAACGCTAAAAGGTCGTGATGTGTGAATTTGAGAACATGCATTCAATATTCATGCATGGATGTATACAGAAAACTATTTTGTGGAATCATTATCGAGATTCCGCGTGACTAAAATTCCAAATTATACGGATTTGGTGAAAGGAAGCCGTGGGTGTAAATGAGAGGGAGGCGTATTGATTTTAAACATTGCTCTATATGTGGAATCTGGAGAGAGATCCCACACACGAGAAACCATGAAATTTAAATCACGGATATACATAGATATAGACAGTCATCATAATTCTAATCGTAAATCACATCTTCCAAGAATATACCGAGAGTGTGTGCATTTGTCATACAACATGCAAACTGCAAAATAATGTGTAAATTCTACTAAACCCCCTTTGTTTACCTCTGATGCAATCAAACTATTACTCGCAGTTTACAAATAAAACTGAGCTGGTGCTTTCATTCAACTTTTACAAGTTATAGCAGTGATAAAAATCTAATACAACCAGGAAATTTTGCATTTCATAGAAAGGAATGACATGGCGTTTATATGAAAGTCAACAAATCAAAAAGGGCTCTGCTTGAATTTATGGAATTTCCCTCGTTTAATTCTCCCCAATTAAGCAATTTACTCCGAATGCACCCACATTCATGATTTGAAATCCTATGCAAACAAATTTATACAGTTGATAAAAAAGATATTGCAATTTTGAAATTCCATCTTCATCCTCACGTATGTTCACACCAAAAATGCCAGGTTGTGTTCGATGCTGCTGTACAGAGTTTAATTTTGCAGAAACTTTTTGGGGTCACTTACCATGTCACAGGCCAGAAGGGCAGTGTTCTCACAAAATTCTAAAGTTTACCTTAAAAACAAATTTTGCGTTTCAACGTTTCTTGTGTCTTTCTATTTTTTTCGTAATTTTTTCTATAAAATGATGTATGTATCATGTATCAGCAAGCAAAAAAAACTGAATGTATCGTCAAAAAATAAAAAATAAAAAAATCTTTCGCACTGTTACACGTAAAGAAAAACAAGGCGCATGAAAATGATATCTTGTTTGATAGCTACTGTATTTAGTATGTACAGTCTGTAAATGCGACATTTCATTTTTTCAAACTCAAAGTTTGTGTTGGGTAAGGGGAAAATAGAAAATCGCAGTCTAAACTACCGTTTCCCAATTGAGTCAAACTCTTACATAAGAACGAGACAGCATGCAACCTTTGTTCGGTATGAAAACCTACTTATTTTTGCATCATTAACTGTGTATCACAGACTAAAAACTGAAAATAATTGGTTCAATTTATTTTTTTAAGTAAGTCTGGTGCATTTCTCAGACCTTTGCTTGTTCAGACCGTTCGTTTAAATTAGTAGCATTTTGAACATTTTGTGGAGAAAGGGTACACGTTTAAAACATTACTACATTCTGTATTTCTTGCTGCTATACACAGGGTGACTTTACCTTTGAAATACTACCCCCAAAAAAAATTAAAGTAAAATTCAGTTTTTCGGTCTTAAGCAACTGTTTACTCTTTTGTTTCCTAATGAGGCAGAGCCAGCATAAATATTCAACAAAACAAAATAGCAACAGAAGGATTTTTTATACAAACAATATTTACACAATAAAAATACCACGAAAATTATTTTAAAAATTGTTAAGCGAATTTTAGGGGTTTTTAAAGACATCGCTTAACAACATAATGTGTTATACTGAATATGAGTCAATGGGAGATAACTGCTTCGGCAGAAAAATCTTGTTTGCTTTCACTTCCAATAACAAACTTTCCGCATGAACATCAAACTTTGTTTTGGTGTTTTGCAGTGTAGGAATTGAATTATTACTCAGGAAAAAATATTTGTTTTGAAGTTATCGGATGAGTTATATTGCACTCATTAGGTATACAATGTACACATTACACATACAGACACCTACAACCTATGTACTATGTACATACCTGCTGATTTTGAGTTATCAGATGAATAAATCTGGCCTTCCTACCACTATTCACAAACTCTTAAGAGGGAGAGAAAGCCTGGAGAGATAGAGAGGTAGAAATTGACTACCTATTTGTATTTATCTATCTCAGCATATTATATGAATTCTCTCACTATCCTTCCTGCTGTTTGTGAATATATACTCCTCGTCATCTCTGACTTCTTCTACTTCTTCCACAACTCATTCATTATTCTGGAGAAATTCCTACGCACGGCTTCAGTCAGGCAAGAATAATGCGCGTGCATCCTTCAACTTCCGCTTGTGATGACAACTCATCTTTGCCTTTAGCATTTTTAGCTATAACTGCAGACGTGTAGTGATGTTTGACGAACACCTTTATATTTAATTTAAGTAAATGTATTAATTTCAATAACAAAATAACTTGCACGTTCCACTGAGACAACTCGAGAACAATAAGAACAAAGAAGCAAGTTCTTATGTGAGTGCTCAAAAAACGCCGTAGGATGTAATTATCTTTTGGTACATAAAATGCATGTGAATCAGCAGAAACTAACAATGATGTTACTCAATATACATATGTATTTATGTATAAACTCCCACATGCAGTTATATTGTAGATTGTAGTTCCACGCTTATTTTAACAGTCTAATGATCTTTCTCTGACTTCTTCCTTGAAGATTTCATAACTTTTAACTGAGAATTGGAAGTCATTAAATAATGATAAATGATAATACACGTGTTTGGATGGAGGGATGATGTGACTAACTAAATCTAGGAAAAAATGATATACCGTATATTACCATTTAGCATTTAGTGTTGTAGAGACAAACTTAGATGTTGGAATCAAATGAGGGACACTGCGAAACTATAATAAAGAGAGAGGCCTACAATATTTCCTGTTTTTCTACCTGTGCTGTGTGTGTTTACGCTTCTCCATTTTCCACTCGAACAAAGAATACAAAGTTTGGCCAGTCAATTATAATAATTCTTAAAAATTTATAATAAATTTTGTTACGTAGGAGTAAGGCGCCTATGTACAATGTACATACTTTCTAGACGTGGGATGTACATTCGAATATTCGTTAGGTATTTTAGCCTGAAGAAATTTTTGTAATGACCAATCTGCATGTTCAGTGAGCATTGAGCAGTTTGTATGTATAATTATTCGCCCAAATACAGAGGATACTCATTGTGCAATGCCAGGTAGGCAAATATTTTGCACCAGTTCCAATCCCGAATTCCCGGAAAGCAAAATGGTGAAGAGCCGAAACTTTTTTCTCCTACCATCATTTCTCTTTACAATATTTCATCATTTCTCATATTTACTAACTAACGAAATCTTCGTTAATATCAAGTCAAGAGATTTGAAGAATAACAAAAGATAAACAGAACCAGAGCATTTGAATAATAATCACAGCCTCGTTGAGCAGTCAGCACAAAAGAAAAACGTTTGATATAACTACAATTTATCATTCATAGCGATCTGGTGGATAAAAAACGGCGTTCTTTGTTGGTACATTATCATGGTGGATCGAGCTTTCTCCTTATATTCCTTGAATTTTGAGCTTCATTATACTGTAGAACTAATCGTAAGTATGTACATCTAGTTCCTCATAGTATTCTAGAAAATATGGTCAATAAGTAAACAAGATTTTGGGAAAGATTTGGTAAGGGGAAGAGGAAATAATAACTCACGCATGTACGTACCTAATTTACATCTGGATAACGAGGATGATTATTTTGACTATAATAACAATATGTGTTAGTATTTTATTATTATTCTGCTATCGTTTACTCAAACTTTGAAATAAACAGCATATCAAGTATTACACAGTGTAGATATGATGAATTGCTTATAGAGTGTAGAGTGTAGAGCTACAAAAAAGTGGAGAACAAGGTGGAGATCAAGCACCAGCTGACTCACTTACCATTTACTCACTTGCAAAACGATATGGAGAAAAAACTGAAAAACGATGCTTCATCATAATCATAATCATCAGCATTATCCTCACGGTCGTCGTTATCGCAGGAGAAAGGAAGAAATAACAAGGAAAGCAAGAACAAGAAAATAATGTGAAAATCTCGTGCCATTCTCAGCTCATTCAATTCAATTCTTTTTTCTGCTTGTTCTTGTGCATTCTTTTCGTTCTCTTTCTGCACTCTACACTCTACATGCATCGCACTCCTCTGGCATTGGATATTACTTACGCCCTGTTGAGTGTGGCGATTCCCCGATATTCTAGTTATTTCTTATTCCACTCTCGTGTTTCTCAGACTAACCTACAGCTGAAATGTCTAAGCCGCGTCTTCACGCTCACAATTCACAATGACGTAAATATATCGCATAATAAATATGTACATTACATATCTTTGTATGAGTTTCACATTCGATTCAATCCAATACTATCCAGTTCTCAACTCTGTGATATGACATGATATGATATATGTTTATTATTGCACTAAAAGTTATGCTACTTGTTCTTGTGTTCTTTGGCATACTTCTTTTCTTGTATATTGTATGTAGTTTAGTCGATTCCACTCGTCCTCTTTTTTTATTGAAAAACTTTATTCATGCCTCACGAACCATCCCAAATTTGTGAGAGTATTTGATAGAAAGAAAAAGTAGACGTAGAAAGAATGTAGGTGTACTTAATACATACATGCATATGATATGTGGATTAGGATTTTCATGTGGATTCCTTACATGAATCTCCTTTTCATTCCTTGATTTGCTCTGATGGAGTTTCTCATATTGCCTCATCACATCCTCAAACTCTCGGCTCACAATCAGGGTTAGATGCAGCCTGCAGAGATTTTAATATTGGATTGTATGCATATATTATGCATAAGTACATGAAACACATTTATACTGTATCTGAACTAAAAGTAAAAGGTGAAATTTGCACTTTCATCGCTCTTTTCACCATCTTATTAAAAAAACTCGGCACTCTATACATACAATACTCAAACAAGTTTGGCGTTTAACCTTTATGCTTTTTTACTATTCAAATCTAAAGTAATTTACGGGCCGTACGTTCAATTCAGAAAAGAGCATAAAATATGCACCTTAAAATAATATTCTTTTCATACTATGATATTATCATTGACACATATTTTTAAAATTATTTTTTGCGGCTATTGAAAAATGGAGAGCTCATGCTCAAGAGCAGGAAAAGAATTTACATTTCCTAACAGTCGACATTTCATAATTTTGCCAAGGCTAATGGCAGGAACTTACACCATTTGATAATGCTTAAAGCTTTCCATGCGATTAAATGTTAAATGATGTAAGAAATGTATATTATTTTATCCTACCTTGGATTTTGTCCTCCATTCTTATTGACGGATATGTCTATATTTGTAAGTTGTACCCTTTGACCTCTAACATTGAATGATATCAACTGATGTCCACATTCTTGTGGATGATGTAGCCTGTAAATGGATGCATAAGTATGAACTTGTTACATTGAAATACATACATAAAGATACCTTGAAACTTTTCTTCTTACAAAGTTAATCACTTTCTCTTTTCTCTCAAGTTCCCTCTTAGTTGCCGTTATTAATGTTTCCACTTCAACTTCATTCTCATGGTTTGCATACTTATGTCTAGTATTATGTACTTATGCGAGTCTGGGTTTTCCTCACTTTTTTGTGCATGCATATATGTATGCGTGCTTATCATTATGTACATATATCAGATTTCAATGCAAAGAACAATTTTAATACCAAATACTTATCGTGTATGATACACAACATGTGGAGACAAAGACAAGGATTCTCTACTCCTTCTCATCATCAAGACACCATCATGCTAATGCGGGTGTACATAATTGTGAAATGTTGAAAGATATTTGCAGGGTCGGCAACCATTAATTAAAGTATATATGTAATATGTAGTTTCTATATATAGTAGATATATGAGTCTAAAGAATGCCCAGATGAGGTAATGTGTGTCTAAATAGGATGTGTATTTCTTGCTCCTTAATTAAGAGGAGACTGCTGATATTTCACTAACATCCAGCACTCTGGAACTCCAGCCCAGAGTTTTGTGTTACATGCACTTATAGAAGTTGTCTGTTTTGTAGTTGTAGTTGTCTCCTCCCTGTTGTTTACTGGTGCTGTCTACGGCAGTTAGGGTGTAATAATGGGTCGACCCAGGAATTAGCATATTAGATAATTGCAAGAATTCCACCTCGCTGTATTTCTGCTGTGAAGGATAAAATGTTGTGTAGTTCATGTCCTCTAATGTGTGTAATGGGAGGGGTTGGGAACCATTTTAAAAGTTGGGAAACTACAAAAAACAAACTACGCAGCGAAACAGGGAAGCACGTGGACAAAAAGGGCAACGCAGAGCGAACAAGGCTATATCTTGTACAATATACACACACACACACATACTACCTGGAGAAGAAGCATAACAAACATCTCAGTTGAACTTGAAAGTGGAGCAGAGAGCAGAGATAATGCTGAAATTATTATTATTATCAGAGGCACCATTTGTACTTCATTTTCATTTTTCGTCTTGTTTTATCTGCACATTCGCCCTTTTTTACTGTGGTCCATGGGTCAGGAAAAAATAGAGCAAAAACGGGGTGTCTGGATATGATTTTTAGTTTGGTCCAAAATGTTGTGTTAGTAACTGCATGAAATTGAGTTGGCGGCTCCATACACCATCGCAAAAGTAAAAGCCCTCACGTACGATGAAAAGGGAAGAATTTACCACATTTTAACACATTTGGGCTTGTGTGTGCTGTCGATAATACAAAGGGAAAGTGATTGAAATGCGCTATATATGTACAGTTGGAGAAGAACTGTATTATACGTAATAGGGTTATTATTTGCAACATGATGAAGTGAGAAATACGATCAATAGCCAACTATGTAACTATTTTCTTTCTCCATTTTCACTCTCTTTTCTCCTTGGAATTGAGGGGTCAAACAAAATTCATTTTATGAAAAATCGTTTTTGATATTTGCTGGTACAACTTCAACACCTTTTTATGCACATATAAAGATGATATGGAAAATAAAACCGCAAGAATGTCAATGGCACGGAAAATAAGCAAGATTTTTTGCAAAACTTTTTACGAATTCCTATCATAACGCACAATGCTTTTACTTTTTCAAGAATAACTAATATATTATGTGACTCCAAGTGCAATACTGTAAAAGTGCCTTCATTTCATAGACACATATAGAGTCTATAGACACATTTTGCAGATACATAATATGGAATACAAACTGTATGAAAACTTGTGGATTTTTTCCAATTTTTATTCTTTATTCGCATTTTATACTTTCTTCCCTCAAAAAATTTACAAGCTCACAGAGCAGACCGACGATGAATATAATATAATATTTTGTTTGATATAATATAATAATATATTTATATGTATGTATAGCAATTTTTATACCGTAGAGAGAAGCTCTGTTTTTGTTTGAATGTGTGTTGAATGACAAAATAGATTTTAAATCAAGATAGCAGCCCTTTTGTTCCATATACATACAAAAGTGTATACAAAAGTGTGTGTAAGAAACCAAAAACCAGGGAAAAAAGGATTCGAATAAGGAAGAAGGTACAGAATACTTACATAATAATGTAATATAATACGTGTGTATGTATTATTATATAATGTATAATATCATATTGTATTATGTAGAAAGTCTTCATAGTTTCACGGAATAGTAAGTTGAAAGTCCCCGAGTCCCCGCACACAGCACACGTTCGTCTTTTCCCCTTCTTGTTCCTTTTCTCTCCGTACAATGTCTTCTCTTTCTTGCTCATTTTTTTCAAATCATACTATTTGAGACCGAATTTTCGATGCATCAAGTGTACAGAATGAATTTGTATACAATTTTTATTATAATAAGCATCAAGGGTCCCTTAACTCCGATTGCAAAAGCATATTGTTACTTGGGACAAAGCTTTTAGTTGGAAGGAATAAAATAGCTGTAATTCTGGTATTACCATTTTGAAACATAGCCCAGAACTCGAATAAAGTATAAAAACAAGAATATTTTGAAGAATAAATTTCAAAAAATTATCTCATATCGTTTAAAAATTAATCATGATTTCCCTTGATCATAAACTATTTTTAAGAAGACCATATAAGCACACGATCCGCATCTTTTTTCGTAGTCCATCCTCATTGTTTTTTATGCATGAGTATATTTTTTCTTTTTTCTTTAGTTTTAGTTACAACAGTTATCGCTGAACCGTAAAACATTTTTCGAATTTCGTATCATAAATATTACAATATTTTTTACGCATAGTTCAACTTGTATACATTTTAGTAGGTGTATAACAGATATATAGGTATAGATAAATTCATCTCAGCATTCATTTTAACAAGGGAACCCGTTCCAGCAGCAATCAAAATCTTTGACGGCGAATCCTTCTCTTCTGAAGAGGGCCAAAATTCGATATCCATCCGTATGATCAGCGATGGAATATATAATATATTATATAATATAGGTACTAAATGTAAGTATGTTTAGCTACACAAAGAATTTCAATAAGTAGGCAGGTATGTACAATGTACAAATGTATGTCACATAGAAACAGAGGAACAGAGTTACGGCACAAGTTACGCAATTTAAAAGATCACTTTCATCATGTCATTAGGGAAGTAGTTGAAGTCAAAGTCAAAGTCACAGACATAAACACACATATACATGTATGTACTTCATCTTGATCCATGATAGTCATAAAGATGGTCTAGACTAAAATGTTCGATTCTTAATCCTCTGGTTCACATGACTCCTTTCTCCATCCAAATTAGTATGATAATATTCCGTATTAGTTATCTATGGATCCAGAATAATACATACACACGTTCCCGAATCTTCTCCGTCTTTTCTTCGTTATCTTTAACCTCCAACCCCGACTCAAATTCAAACTTCAAATGGCATGTGTACATTGTATGTACATAACTAATACATAATAAGAGTGACTTTTCTGTGGGGCTTTTGCAACCTCATTAAAGCCTCTCGGCAAGTTGAATTTCAAATTCTCATGTTAATAAGTCTTTCACACACATATGATTTCTCTTGTATGGATAGCATCAAATGAGGAGGGATCGAGAGATCGAGATGAAGATCGAACTTTGGAGAAAGTTATCAGCAACTCCAAATTCAACTGCACCTTCAAACTTTATTTCAAAATCGAATTCCACGAATGTGTAAAAGGAGGAGGACTTTCATATACATATATATAAGATTTACACATCTATATCCATATTGTATGTAAAGTAAACAGCATATAAAAGTGAGGAGAAACATTAAGTATCGTGACCTTCGTTTTTTTCCACGTTCCGTGAGAAATCTCTTGTGTACAGGATTTTTCAAAATTTTATTGGCAAACTGGAAAAATCTCGTCCAGAGATATTTTGTGATATCAATACAACATAGTGACAGATACATAATACATATATACACAAAGTACATCCATAATCCATAATTCACCATTCTGTTAGCCCAAGCCTCGGTCCTCTTTCTCTCCCCATCTTTGGATTTTGCTTTAGATTTTCTCCCGAAATTCTTGAGCTGCGGCTAAGGCTTTCCGCTGGAATATTTGACTTTAGATATATATATATCTTCATGTACAATGGTCGATGGGCCAG
The DNA here is from genome assembly GCA_034698285.1 of Sminthurinus bimaculatus. Lineage (NCBI taxonomy): Eukaryota > Metazoa > Arthropoda > Collembola > Symphypleona > Katiannidae > Sminthurinus > Sminthurinus bimaculatus. The sequence continues at coordinate 14,584 of JAQIVE010000409.1, forward strand.
CATCCAGATCCAGCACACACACACAGCATTAGACAAAGTAAAGTCTGTTTGATCTTCTTGAAAATTCCTATAGATTTAGCTTTGCGGCCTCCCTTTTTGCTTGACTATCATCCTTTATACACAGTTTATATATATGTACTTTCTCCTGCACTTTACGGTGGTCGGTGTTTGCAGTTTGGTTTGGAGAGATTGGGAAGGTGAACGGCAATCGTTGGAATATCACACGGATCATAATACCATATCACAACTTATCATATCATATTCTCGCTTCCTCGACTCTCTCGCCGCACTTCTTACTCCTTACATGCCCAATATAATATGGATTTTATATTGAATGTCCCAAGCTCATTGTTGCATAGGGTGCTACAAAATACAATACATATATAATACACACATTTATTGGATAGAGACAAAGGACAAGCTGCAGTCTTCTTGAAAACAGGGATCGAAACATGTAGTGTAATATAATATACATAACTACATAAGATTATGTATTGCAGTTTATGGTAGAAAATCTATTTATTGTATGTATGACACCAATAACAGTCACTGTAGCATGTAAAGTGTAGAATGTTGAATTCCAAGGTTCCAGTCTCAGTTCTGTTCAGTTCGATTCGATTCAATTCAATTCAATTCAGCTTAGTTCGACTCGACTCATCTCAACTGACTGATTTTAAGCGTAGGTTTCAACTTCTGTCACTGAAACGGGGTAGAAGTCTCTTTTGGTTGACGGACTAGGGGGATAAGTATATGTGTTTGGCGAGCCGGCATGACTTCGTTTACTTTTGGGATCACGCTTAGGCTTGCAGAAAAGGGAGATGAGGGAGAGACGAAAATTTCGACCTGAGACGCAGTACAGGAGGAAGTTGACGCTAAAGTTGGCATTGAACAGGATGTTGGCCCACAGTTGACAGGCGAAGAGAGCCTCGTTCCCAATTTTTATCTCCCAAAACGACTGCAAAAAAATAAAATAATAAAATGCTTAATATTTCATGTCTCATAATATTTCAATTTTCAATCAACCTAAAGCATAATACAGTTAAAATTAATGACATTGAAATTACGCAGTTGCACGCAATTTTAAGATTATCAAGAGAAATTCAAGTCTATCGTTGAGATTATTTGCAGACTTTTTTTCTCAATTTACGTCCAATCACCTCATGAATTAGATAGTTGAACAATAATTTGCATTTTTAAAATTAAAAACTTTTTTTACTGCATGAACCCTTAACTTTTTAATTGCCCTCCTGTTTTAATGGCAAAAGCTCAAAATTTAATTCCGTTTTTTTCTAAAATTTCACCGAGATCATTTGCATAAAAATGACCCGAGATTTGCATAAACCGGACAATAATTCTGGAAATTGGCGAAGCAACTTGCAGACTAAACCAACAGAAAGGATGATGGTATTAGATATCTACGTATAATGTGTATTATAGATAGGCAAAATGCGCAAAAACTTCTCAAGCACAAAAGACGAGAGAAAACTCAATTCTCAATTCGACTTTGGAAAGAGTGACGTAGTCAAACGAAATAGGACCGGAAATCCAAACATTTAATCATTCTTTCTTCTTCTTCTTCTTCTTCACGTTCTCCAAACTTTAACGTCCAAAAAGCATAGAATAGAGCTGATGAAGTGATGTAATATATATTTTGTACGAAAACCCAGAGGGAGATTTTCCTAACCTCATGAAAAACTTGATGGCTAGGTTCTACTTTTGAATTGTAATAATATCGCATCTGTCCATTGTACAGGGTATAATAAAATATGCTTTGTATAAGTATAAAATATAGATTCTGACGACCACAAGAGAAATTTGCAATTTAAACGAAACGAAATGAAAATCTTTTCGTCATATCTGCATATTTTCCGCCCCTTTAATTCTTTTGTTATCTATTATCCACGATACAGCCAGGTATTATAGATTGCAAGTACAATCCACACAGTATTATATCGTCAGATAATACACTTGTTATACATACATTCATAACAAAGAAAAAGAAAGTTTAGAGCTGAGCGACTGTGGATAAAATTACTAAAATCATTTATTCTTTGACTAGTCAGCTGTCAGCTTTCATAAGATATAAATTTTGCTCATTTTCTGATCCATATTAAACTGACAAACGTATAAAACATGGCGCATGTTGTAGTACTATACCGTAATAAGATATATTATGATATCATTGCATACAACAATATTTGTAAGTATTAACCTGTACGATAAACCGAAACTATGTATGTATAGACGAAGAGAACAGACAATTGCAATTTCTCAACATCTTTCTTCCACTTTACGGACTACCAAGTTTCTACCTGTACAGAAATATACATACTTAATATCCCATAATATAATGAAAGCCCAAAGGAAGGATGACGACTCAAATTGATTTACTAGACATTGTAACACCCGAAACTTTTATCCCCTTCAACATTCAAAAGAGTCAGAGAGAGAGAGAGAAAGTAAGAGAAAGAAAAAACAATATAACATTACATGATTTCTCTCAAGGAGAAAGAAAGGCCCACAGAAAAAGACAAGAAGGAAATGAGAAATGATCCACGCTATAAAATAAAATAAAATACCAACTGTGTGCATGTACATTGTACATTGTACAGCTATTGTTAATATTACGGCATTATAACAGTAGCAATATCGTATTCACAGCACATGGGTCACAGGGGTTAAAGGTGTGATACCTATAATAAATACAGAGTGGGCGCATCTGTAGGGAGATAGACTACACGCGTCCACATTTATTATTTTCAGTGGCTTGAGTCCTCTCAAGCACCAACTCAACTCGAGTTACTCATCATGACACGATTATAAGTAAGAATAAGATATTACAGTCTCTATTATTATATTATTGCAATACATTGTATTGTATTATTTTTCACCCCTGTCTTTATCTCATCTAAGTTGAACCATCGCCGTTTTACACGGAGGCCGAAACAAAGTTACTATTGTCCAATATATTAAATGTGTTCCCACTAACTCTTTCACTCATTCCTGCTCCTCCTCATGCCTACGCTCTCATCACTTCGCTCTGATCTACCTCTTCTCACATACATACATACATTTCTATACTTACAAGTATTCATAGTCAGACCGTTTCTCAGAAAAGCCCGATGAAGGGAAAGCTTACACGTGTAATCTTTCTTTATTATTTCCTCGTGGTAGGTTGTTAATAAGATTTTTCAGTGTGTCGACGTGTGTATATTGTCAGACAGTATACAGCTTACATATTGTATACAATACAGCATACACTGAGCATATTATGTATTATGTACTTTATGAAAACCTTCCGAGGCACACAGACAATAGGAAGTCGAGACAGGCAGGTCACGTAAATACTTAATACTTATGTATCTAGAAAATAGAAAAAATACCTCACCCGAATACTGATACCGGATGACAGGAACTCCTCACACTTTTATATTGTATAATATATGTACTTGTATTTAAATGGTGTATTGAGTACTGTGTACTGTATATTTTGTATCCTACCGTATCGGATCCTCTTTATACAAGAAAAGAGAAAAGAACAATCTCTTGTGATGGTGAAATATGAAGTGCTGGCTCATAATAGGATATGTTTGTCTGCCAGCATCCAGCAGACAGAGACACAAAAGAAAATAAACTATTACAAAACAAAGGTATGTGTATAAGTAATATTGTCTTATACATAACGATATAACGATGCTTCTATATAGAATATATGATCATGCAGTTTTACAGTTAGACAGTTGGACAGCTCCGAGACTTAAAGCATAAACGTGATGTGAACTCTTAAACTAGAACTGCGGCTGTGAGAACATCCTCCTCGATTTATCAGACAGTTGCTGTTGGGAACCTGGAATTATGACAATCACGAATTGTGATAATGTGGAAAATGTACAGTGCACAGTGTACATGCTCAGTGTTCATACAACAAATGTTTTTGCAGGTCTGGATCGTCTGGCTTGAAGCCCCGTATTTAATTTATTTACAAATATTTCATCTGCTCACTGATAGTGTTACAGAGGTTCGACCATGATTGGTTTAAAAAGAATGAAGAAGGTTTTTTACTTTAATTTTTAAAAAAATACTCACACTTTGTGTAATTCAAGTGGTGAAAGTCCACTTTCCTTGTTACTAACAACTTTCTAGAAATTACTACAATAACTCAGTTATTATCGTATAACTGTTAAAAATTTTAACGCCTGCAGGTAATATTCAGTTTTAAATTTGATTTGCGATTTAAATTAGTTTTTTTTCTACTCTAAAAACTTTTTGCAACTGTAAAAGCTCTGCGATGTAACTTTTTGCCTTTAGATAATAGGTAATCTTACTTTAAATCAAATTCATAATACAACTTACTTCCTGAGACAAAATGCGGGATTTAAAACCACGAAGTGCTGCATAATTTTGATAAATGCTGATTGAAATTTGCCGAGTTTGAATTCCAAACTTTAAGACTGTTTACTGTTTACATTATCAATTTGAAAAGTGACTGTTTTGCTTCCTGACATCTAGAGCATAGATACATACATGGGTAGAAGCACGAGATTCCCAGTTTTATGCGTATATGCAGTTACATAAATCTAGGAATACCCCCTGGCAGCTTCTCTGTCCCTCTCTCTCATAGCTGTCATCCCTCCGCCTGTTGTTGTTTTAAAGTTTCATAGTTTGGCTGTGCACGAGATCTGTACCTGATATCTATCGGATATCTGTCTCTAGGATCTAGAATTTCATTAGATTCGTAGAGAACTCAAACACGTTGAAATCCCTCATTTCTCCTTTTGGTTTTGACTTACCTACACTAATAAGTGAAACTCAGACACAATGATGAGCACTCAAAACCAACCAAGGACAATCAAACAAAAGCAAAAAAACTTGGATAATCAACTTCGCGCGTGGGACGAAAATCAGAACTCGACGGAATACAAATGAAGTTGTATACGTAGTAGATACACGTGTAATATAATGACAGCTGTTATCACGTGGAATACAAATACATAACCGGAAATTGAAAATATACAAGGTATTGAAATCCATCAAAAAGTCATATTACGCCGTATTTAACTCACACGGTACAAGTTCCATAATGTATATAAATACAAACACACACATGCAAATGATCAAGTGGGTTTCCTTTGATCTCCGATCTTGGTTGGTATACATTGTACATACATACATACTTGGAGTAATGAAGTCTAGGAAATCAAGGTATCCAATCCCATCCCACTATGTCGCATCGTATCGTATCAAATAATATCATTTCAATTCAGAGAAAATTAAAACGCAGTATACATAGTTAGATCAGTACAGCAGGACAAATTTAATTTGACATGCTTAATAACTACCTATAATACGATTAAGCCCCTTAGTGGCTTACCAAGTAAATGCTAACCAATGCTCTAAATAGATTGATCTCGTAATACGCAGATCAGGTACAGCAATTAAATTTTTAGCGAGTAATGCAGATCAAGCTCCTCTAATTTGTCTCATACTTTACGGAAGAAGTAATTCCCGAAGCCGCCTCTCATTTTTAATATGTATAACCGTGCATAGTACATACTAGCCATCATCTTGATACAACAATCTGAGAGATAGATAGTAGAATTTAAAAAGAAGATGAACGATGCTCAACTTTACAACCGGAAATTGATATTGAGTAGGGAAACCTTTTACCCATAAAGTATTTCCTCTAGTCGTCCATGTGAAAATTGTCAGAGTGTGGAGGTTAAAGTAGCAGCAGCATAAGCTGATCCTAGACTTTTACTTTTTTTGCTGTCTTAGCCTTCAATCGGCAAACTTATCTATGTATATGTGAAGTCGATTCCTCGATAATTTTATTACAAGCTCAGCTCAAACTTGAGACAGGGGAAAACATATTCCAAGAAAAAACTCGGGTAACTTTTTCCCTTGTCGTGTTTCCTTGGTGATCAACTTTAGTGACTTCCTCAAGTCCTCAACTTTTTGTCATTTTCATCCTTTTCGTCGTTAGCCCCATGTTCAGCAAGGCTTGATCCTTGTCATTAATGTGTCATTTTCTTGCTCATTTTCATATGTATGAATCTTCATCGGATCTAATTCATCCCTCAAGCTTGATCCCTCGTCCCTTACTTGACTATTCTCCGTAATGTTGCATAGATAGATAGATAATGATAGTAAACTACGTAGTTACAGGGAGAGAATTAAGCAACTCTTGGGAATCTAGAGCTAGTCATAAATGAAACGTAACCGTGATTATGTATAGTTATAATTAGTATAACGGCGTCGATGACGATGGCAAGGATGTATAATGATATGTGGGATGCGAGCACGTACTTATACTATAAATAAAGCTCTCGACAAAGTCAAGAGCTCGTTATTTGCCTGAAATTCTCAAAGTTGACATGGTGACTGTCGACATGAAATTTGAGAATGGATTTCTTCCCTTCTTTTAACGTTTAGCTTGCTTCTACCTTTTAAACCCCTAAATGAGTATAATTATTTTGGGATTTTTTACAATCATCTAGCAGTTTTTTAACCTTGAAATGTGGATTGACGGCTTAAATTACGTAAACGTTTCTATGCTCAACACTCTCCGATTAAAAATGGGGAAAATCGCTGAAAATCGTGGCTATCTTTTTGTAATTGAGTCCATACTGACGTAATTTTGACTTTAATGTTTAGATAATTGATTGTGGAGGAAAAATCGAAAAATAGTAGAAAGAGATACTTCACGAAGCTAAAAAAAGTTATGCAATCCTCTAGAGAAAACATGTTACACACTCTCAATTTTCAGCGGACTACATATTTCTATGTACTAATAATCCTCAAGAATTAAGGTCGCTTATCTTTACTCGTTGTCAAGAAAATTAAATCAATAGGAAAAAGGCCCGAGAAATTCATTTAAGCCTAAGTAATTAACAACTTCCCCACATGCCTTCACGTCACGTCGATTCACTTTAGCCACCATCCAAATAAATTCACAGGGTATTAAGTAATCTCATGATGTGGCCTCGTATGGTGGACTTTACTATACAATAATATGTTTGAAAAGAATGCTGCGAGGGAGTGTTGGGTGGAGGAGTATGAGGACACAAATGATGATAAGATCGATGACAGCTGATAAAGCTAAATGAGCCGGATAAAAATGGAGAGGGAAAAATAAAACCGAGTGACGATGAAGACGTCATTACTGTACACACATACACGTACACATATGTATAGCTGTATAGATTGCTTGTGGATGTTCATGCTCATGTTCGTTATCTGATACGCTAAAGTACCGTACATAACAGTTTAATTTCACTTGCCTGGATGAAGTTGGTTGCTCGAATGGCGTGAGCCGGGAGATTTAGGACGAGGAAGACTGTGCTGACGAGCAGAAGGGTTTTAGTGACGCGAGCCTCCGCGGCTGCATGACTCGACCCATTAAGCCTCCGTTTTCGGATCCTCCGCATATTATTGTTACTGTTGCTCTTACTCTTATTACACCGAGTCCGACCCCGCCGCCCACTAAAATCCGAACAACAATGATTGCTCGTGCTTGAACTGGAGAAACTTTCACTGGGCATATCAAAGTCCACAGTCAAATTGGTCCTACTTGCCCTATTATACGTATTGTCACCACCACCACAAGTACCACTGTTGACACCACACGGAGTGGTGAGTAAAAGATGAGCCCGACCCATATTTATGTTTGGGCTCAAACTAAGGTTTGTACTGGTGAGTTGAGAATTTGGACTGGAGCTGGTCAACATGCAGGAGGTGTGACGTTTGCTCGCACGATACACAAAGCCCACGTGAGTTCCTCCTCTGGTCCCTCGACTATTTTGCCTCGAGACTTTGGCCATGGCCACCAAGTTTTCACGCTGGTCCTTGAGCTTCCACACACACAGCGAGATGCGGACGTTGAGGTAGGCGATGATGCCAAAGGGAAGGATGAGGGTCAGGACGCTGTCAATGTGCGACGCAATGCTGGAAAAGTAGACGTGCTCCTCCCTCACGGAACAAACACTTATGTAATCTACTGGCGGCAACGTCGACCAACTTGAGTTGTAGTCCAAGGACGAGGACGGGGAAGTTGTGGGGAAATCTGGAATGTAGAATAAATGTCAAATTAATTTTTTTTGTAAAGGTTAAATAAAAGTCATTGCTGGAGTACGACAAAGCTTACAAAGAAATTGAAAAAAACTGTGCATACATACAAAAGTTTTTCTATACGAACAATTTTAAATAAATTAATTGAGCATGGGCTTTTGGGAAATAAGTAGGCCAACCATCTCAGATGCTTACAACAAAAACCTGACAATAAGTACAAGCTGATTACAAAGATGATGAAAGATGAAAAGGAATGAAACAAATTGCTGAAAATGATCCTTTTAGCCTTGTGCACTTCATTTCTTGTTCTGCTTCTTTTTTGACATCATTTTATTGTGTGACGAACATTTACTGTCCCTCTTATTAAATGTGTGTATGAGTACATATGTAGGCTAGAAACGTTTTGCCGAATAAGGATGACAGTCACGTAATGAAACCACAAAATCAATCCCCCTTGAAATGAAGAAAGGAGAGAGGAAAGCAGAGCGCAATTTTCTCGTTTCATCAGTTGTGTGGAGAAAAGCCGCTTTCGCCAATATAGCTTAATGACTTCACTAAAGTTGATCCTCACAGTTAGTTTGCATGCTGATCGTCCATTCCAAAACGTTCAGGGAGTTAAAAGAGGGAATAGCAAATAAAAAGTAGATAATAGAATTCCCTTTAGAGAATGTCATTCAAACTGAAATTGTTCGAAAAGGTAAAGCCTCATGTAGTTATTATTGGTTAAAAAAAGGTATCCCTTAGAAAATCACCTTTTAAAATCTTATGATTTTATGAGATTTGACAGATTGACAATTTTTGATGAGATTTTCATGATATTTCATAAAAATTTGATCAAAATTGATATGACTTTCGACCAAAATCGTGTTAATAAGGTTTAGTAATGACAGTCGTCAACAACTCTTTTTTGATGGGAAAGCTGCATTTAGCTCCCTTGTCTAGGCTGGCCTCAAAAAATTTGGAAAAACATTCCAAACTTTTTCGGATCACAAGTATTCAGCTATTTTTAAAAAAATTCAATTTAGGGGACAGTCTAGCACTCACGAATAAAATTCTGAAAAAGAGTCCATTCCAAGTTCCACGCTTGTGCTACATTGTACATGGCCGTACATTAAACATTATACATGCATAGATGTGGAAGATAAAAAGTTGTGTTGTGGGGGTAAAAGCAACCCACAAACACAACACCGCCCACCTTGTTACCATTAAACCGTAAAATGGAAACGACACGTTACAAATAGTCTCCCTAAACATTTCCCAGTCATCCCACCAAAAACACAATTTAGTGTTGTGTTTGACGCTTATCTGCAAAACTTATTCTTTGAACCTGCCGTACTCAAAAACTAGGTTCTAAATTGAATTTTGTTTAATTTCTTGGAATTCTAATGTTTTTTAGTCTGGTCTACAATCTAATAGCAAAATTGAGCTCGTGGTACACACACACGTTTATGTATTGCAACCATGAACAATGAACGCTGACCATGTAAAAAAAGCTAATAATATTCTGTGGAAAAAAACCTTGGGGTTTAAGTCAAACAAACAAAAAGAACTATTGTTACGCGTCACTTATTTCAAAACATAATAAAAAACGAGACACGAGATAAGTTACATGTTACATGTAAGCCAACTAAGGTAGCATCACGATTTGTTGTCAAACGCAACTTAAGTATACAATACAATATGGACAATGGACACTCGACATCATTATCTCTCGCATTATTTTATCAAATAAAAATATCATTTATTCATACTTCATTGCTCATATCAATGTAATTTAATGAACCACAAAAATATTAACGTCACAGAGTTAGTTAGAAGTGGATGGACAAAATGGACATTGATTGATTTCATAATATTTTCCTTTATTGATTCGTACCCTGTTACCTCGTATCGAGCGTCACATCGACAATTTGAAATTACTTATATTTTTAAAGCTGTAGTATATTTGACGTTGAAACGTTCACCAATAAAAATTGAAACTAAATTTGGAAAAATCAGCAACTGCTGAATTGGATTGATTGAACCACGCAACAAAAAATACAGGTCATATTTTGTCACAACTTTCTCCATAACTTGCTTGTACATATTTGGATGGTGAAAGCAGCGGACAAATAAGGACTTTTTGTAGGGTACCTGTATCTATACCACGTGGGAACGTCGTATAAATAGTTTATTAAGTAGTTCTGACAAAAATATTACTGAGCTTATTGGGTCCACATTTAGTACTGTAAAATATAAGTCAAACAGCTGCCGTACAAATAAATAAATACAAAAAATGTCTGCACCAAATCACGTTCTTAAAGCAAAAGGTCATTTATGTGCCCACTAAAATACGCCTACATGAAATAAGGAATCCATGCTAATTATAGCATTTTCATCACCGTCTGACGTTTTTTAATAAAAGTAAGCTCATTCTTCGTTATTATGATTCGCCAGAACGCAAGTAGTTGCTGTAGTTATTCTAAAGAAGCTAACGCTTTGAACTATTTTTATATTTTCATTCCTCTTGTACGTTTGCATGTACAGCGTACAGTTTCTTATACTATCATCAATCGAAATTGAAAGGAAAGCAAAAAGCGAAATATGTTGGTAAATTGAAAACCAAAACTAAAACTTCCAAGAATTATGTACAGGAGTATTGAGATTGTCAGCCGAATGCGGAAAGAGTTTCCCACAAGATGGGAAATCAGGAATAATTGAACAGAGCAAAAAATTGAAAACAAAACTATATCCTGCGGGGAAAATACTGAATATTAGTTTTTGAGCTTTTACACAGTATTTTCTACTTTTTTAGTTATGTACATATCATCCTTCATCCAGAAGAGCAATGAGACACGATTTCATACCGAAATCGTGTACCGGTATGACAGCCAAATATCTTATTCGAGAAAATATATGTGTACTTTTTGATGTACTTAAATGTAAAAGAATTTTCCTTCCAATTAAATGCTGCTCCACGGAAACGTTGAAATTACAATCACTAACATAATCTCGGTTACAAGACAAGATGTATTGAACAATGGTTACATGCGCTGCTGATTTATTTTATTGCCGTTATCGGATTTATGAGAGGAAAAGCCAGAGGCAAGGACGGAAGATGAATGTCAATTCATCACTTGTTGCGCATTTTATTCTTTTCCCCCAAGAAAATACATGCATTCATCAGTCTTCTACTACAATATCTTGTTACAATACCAATTTGTCATCCAACTGTTTCATAATACTAGATCCATAATTCATATTTCATACCACATGCATAAAGAATCAAATCATATCAGATTCCGGAAGTTTTTTACCTGAGCTACTGCTGCTGTTGTACAAATGGGCCGAGATGGAGTCCTCAGATGCCGTCGAACCATCTTCATAGCTGATTGGAGTTGAGGATGTCATCGGTCCTCCGGGACTAGTAAAAACGGTGGATCGTTCGATGGGGTAGCTCAGAACCCTGGCGATGACCCAAACATAGGAAAACCCGATGAGGGCCGTAAGGGTGAGGACAAAGATGACTTTTTTCGCTCGAGCCACGGTACACACCGTGGGTCTTGTGAGGGGATAACAGACGGCAAAAAATCTGGATACAAGAAGCAAGCATTAATTTTTCAAGTTCTTTTATACAAAATATTAGTTTCGAATTTTATACAGAAAACAATGAATTTCTAATAATATTTTACAAAAGGGTTTTTTACCTTTCCATGGTAAAGGCCACGATGAACCACACGGAGAGGAAACAGGTGACCTGACCCATGTACATGACAGTGGGACAAACAAAGGGCGAGGTAATCACGTGGAGTCCCATGTCCTCCAGCCAGACCGCCAAAAGATTGAATAGAAAGCCCGTGTCACTAATGGCCAGGGCTGAGAGGTAAAAGGAGGCTGACAAACTTCGGTGTGTTGGAGTGCGACAAAAGACGGTGACGCTCAGACAATTGCCAAGAGCGCCGAACAAACAGAGGAGCGGAGTGTACACTTGGTTGAAACTCTGGGCCGCCACGAGCAATCTACACACAAATACAATATATCACAATACAGTATAACACACTGTATACTACATGTACAGAAATGTTACGTATTTTTGAGCAAACATCATAAATATCAATGTTACAGGTGTGGTAGTGAAAGCAAATAAATGACTAAATAGACTCTAATCTTTCGGTATTGAAATTCCTGCGGATTCCCCTAAATTCTATTTTACGTATTGACACAAGAAACGGAAAACGGCTCATTTAACGACTCGTAATACAATACATAGTGTAATGTGTGTGAAGTTTTTGTACACATGTATAGACTCCCACTATACATACGGACCGTATGTAAAATGTGGTATAACCGTATCATACGGTTATACCACATTTTACATTACATAACATTACTTACACAGTAGGATCCGAGCCGGATTTAGATCTGTCAACAAAGTTCGCTGTCTACAGATACACACATACATGCATACAAATACCTGGTACGTGTCATATTGTACGTTTATGTATTATGTAAGACACATTGTCCTGGACTTGACTTTGTATAGGCATTTGTGTTTTAAATAGAAATAAAGATATTGACAAGCCGTCGAGCCCAGATGTCTTTTATGTGCATCCTTTGTATATGTACATTGTACAACGTACATGCATGTATACATGTTCGTATTTTCCAGAGAGTGAAAAGGTTCATCTCCAACTCGTTCACGAGCAATCAATCCCTTGCTCTTTTTATCACACCTACCATACGTATGGACTAGACTAGATGGACGTGAGGATTTCCAAGCCCAAACAAAGTACAAAGAGCGGCAAACGGACATTACTCTTCAGTTTGCAGATATTGGGTTAGTACACAGATAGATACATACAGTCAAGCACATTATGTGTTTACACAGGCTTAATTTTGGGTTTGCTCCTGGTTTTTCCTGTACAGACTCCTGGCAGTTTTGACAGCAAAATTATTGTATGTACAAGTCCCGACAAGAGCACTCAACACACTGTTTGTTTATTTTGTAAGACGTGCGTCGTGATTGATTTGCTCGGGGAAAATTCATAAAAATTATTTCCTCTGCTTTCACACCTGACTTTTGTCGCATTATCAAAGTTCGATATTTCAATAACTTTTTTGATGGGAGAACTCAATGTATGCAAGTATTTATTAGCTAACAGTATGTTTGCCTATTCGACTCACATACTTAGTACTAATGAAGGGGGCATAAATTGTTAAAAAAATGTAACTTGACCGTATTTTTCTAGTTGACTGAACTTAACGAATTGTAAATACACAGATATTTTATTGGTTTGAAAAGTACCTTTTACTGAGAAAAAAGAGTCTAGGATAAGAAGAAGTTGTGAAAAATCGTACCGAGCTAAGTAAAAGTAAAAACGATGCTTCATAAAACGAACATATAGAAAAATAGTAGTAAGTACAATACATAATGCGTTTTATAACCTGATGGCAATGGATGAATGAAGATTATTCTCAGATTCGTCACCATTTGAGCTGCTTCCATTGTACTGCAATGATCCCATGATTCTGTGAAATCCTTCTTGCTTTTAATGTCTATGGTATTTCTACTGCCTTTTCACATCAGTTTCGACTAGAATTCAAATTCACATATTCGATAGCCAGTCGAATCGACAGTTGACCAGTTTTGAAGAAAGGAGTGTTCAATTCAATACAGTTTCAGAAAAAAAGTTTCAATAATGTATAAAATCATGCTCCTGATTTTTTTGTCCTCCATTTTTTCCCATTCGATTTTCCAATTCAAGTTAACTCAAGGTTGAAGTCTTCAAAACTCTATAATACTTAATGCATACTAGTAACGTATTTTAAAAAATGGTAGTTGCTTAAAGAATGTCCAAATTATCTTGTCTTGTCCAGGCTCAGCTCAGCTAAGCTTCACATATGTATCATAATATTTATTGGAAATCATATTTCCAAATGATTATAATGATGTATTCACACTTGGCCGAACTTTATCTTCATCTTGAGCTGAAGAAGCTTCAGTTGTCGGCTCACTGCACATTCTTTATATTCATTGTCAAATTCATCATATTTCGTTTCTTATTTTATATGTATGCATATTATTATTATTTCTGTAATATTTCTCGAGTTTTTCCACAACCAAGAATTTCGAATTTTCCAAAGAAATATTGTGGAGAACTTGAGCCGATGGAGGATTTTTCGTGGTTTTCAATCTTACATAAACTAATGATTCCTCCAGTCACACACGTGACTTTTTGATGATGAGCTTCTTGCTGTCATCCTCATCATGGTTACACAAAATCAAAATCACTTGTGAAATGAGCCGAGATGAAAATTCACCATGTATTTCTGGCACCATTATTCAAACACTTTATGTGTATACATAATTCCAAACAATCATGCATAATATATAATACGGTGATATTGGTCATATTTTCACAAATCCAAGTCGAGACCATTAAAATAAGTCAACCTCAATGGTTCAGGGATTTGTCGAAAGCACGACGTTTGCCATGAAAAATTATGGCAATTAGGACTCTCCATTTTCTCGGTATCTTTTTTATTCACGATATTCTTCAGACTATACGCTAAACCTCACAATTCCAATCAACTTTTCCAAACAGGATCAAATAACAGACAATGCCATGTTAAGGTTAACGACCAGAAAGTAACATTACATAATGTGTATTAAAGGATTATTTTTTTGTCTTTTTGTTTTCAGTGGTTCGATTTGCAAGATAAAGAGAATCCTTTGGAGTATTTTAGAACAAACACAAGATTAACACAAGAAGTTGTTTGGTTTGTGCCAGTAAGCTTTGACGTCGTCGACTTGAGTGTAAATATATATGTATTAGGTATTGTATTTCGATATATTACACTTGCACACTGTTCGTCCTCCCACACAAACTAAGACACGCAAACACAAGGATTGAATTCTCAATTAACGTTGGGAGACAAAAGGAGAAGCACAAAGACATGCACATCCCATTGACTTGTCAATTTTTATTAAAGGATCCATCCACAATCCACATCCTTCTCATCTTACCGTGTAACGACTTTGCTCACGTCTCCCTGTCTTAATTTGCGAGTATGGGAATCTAGAATGTAAAATCCGCAATCCACAATCCGCGAACCGCAGTCTCTACACTTGAAATTGCAACTGGGATAGACAGCCAAGGAAAACAAAGGACAAGTAAGTGAAAATGATTGTCTCGAAGGGAAAGAGATGATGTAAATGTGTAATGCAGGATTCAGGATCCAGGATGTGGATTTAAGACAAAGATGCCATGTATCTTCTTCTTCTTATAGATAGTTCTTCAGTCCTAGCCCGTCAGTCAGTTTGTTCTTCTAATCGTAAAACTAGCGGCGAAG
Organism: Sminthurinus bimaculatus; assembly: GCA_034698285.1. Classification (NCBI taxonomy): domain Eukaryota; kingdom Metazoa; phylum Arthropoda; class Collembola; order Symphypleona; family Katiannidae; genus Sminthurinus; species Sminthurinus bimaculatus. The sequence continues at coordinate 29,983 of JAQIVE010000409.1, forward strand.
ATGAAGATGAAGACGAGAGGAGCCCAAGGAAATGAATGAAATTAGGCGAGCACGGTTGAGAAATTGGGAGAAAGTTGCTGTTGTTGCTGTATTGTCCTCATCTTGCACATGTACAATACATTATACACAATAAATATGTACACACACACAATGTAAAGAAGGAGACTTTGACTGTGTGTTGTAGCACCACCGCGAACCACGACCACAACTCAGCTCAGCTCAGTTCAGTTCAACAAGACTCTCAATTCAGCTCCGCTCAGTTCAACTTCTCTCAACTCGGCCTCGGCTCAGCACAGCACAGCTCAGCTCAGCTGAAAGGAAGAAGCAGGGAGAAAACCCAAACTGAGAGCTTCAAGGCCCGGTTCATGTATTTAATACGAATTCAAACACACATACACACTCATACACACACATCCATGAACATGAATACGAACACGAAGGGGAATAGGAATAGGAAAGCCAGTCTACGCACGCAAAACTCCACCATCTACTTACTTTCCCTTTCTTGCTTTCTCTCGTCATCTTTCCTGCTTTCACTTTTCTGTTTCCTTCGAGTCTCTTCACTTATTTTCCAAGTCCCAAATAAATTTTCCGGTGCTGACACTCGTCGTTTCACATTTTTGCATTTTCGCAACATTTCATCGCATCGCATCAAATCAAATCTCAATGAAAAAGCGCATTGATAGTCGGCTTCATTGATGTTCACAGGTTGTGACATTTTCAATATATGACAAAGACAACCGTGAAAAAGACAGGACGATCAAGACTATGGAAATGGGAGATCCTTCTCTATTTTCTTACCCTTGGAAAAACACTATTTGTTTTTTTATATTAGCTGTAGAATCTACAGTTTAGATTGTACCATTAGGGAGGTTTGGCAATATATCGATTAAAGAGATACATAGTACAGAGTAGCATTTTTTGCTTAAAATCTGTCGAGATATTCAGGGTAAGATTTAACAAAAACAGTTTACTCACAGTATAAACTTGATGCAATAATCAACGAGAACTTGGTTTGCCGTCTCTTAATATAATGTGATGTAATACCGTAAATAAATATAAAGACATTTTTGAAGTGCAGCCGGTGACAAACTGCATGGTATTTTGTCTCTTTCCAAGAGGAAGCTTTATGTTAATCAGTTGTATTTGACATTTTGTGCTCACATCATGTGGAACTGAAGCTTAAACTGCAAGCGAAATGGTCGAGGCAAAATTATAATTCGATCCGAAGTATAATTTAAAACCAAAGTGCGCATCTAAATAGAGAAAGGGAGGAAGGACGACCTTCTGCAAAGTTTGGTTAACTAGTTCATTGTTTGCTTTAGCTCGTTTTTTTACAGTTTTCGCCTAGTTGCTTGACTGACTTTTGGCTGGAGACGAGAAGAATTGGATGCTGCACTGTGCATAATTGATGCGAGGAAGGCGGGGTAAAAATGCAAAGTTTTTCCTCTGTTTTTCTTTGCTCGTTTACGCGTATCCTATGTACAATGTACAATGTATAATGTCTATCCATATACTTATAATACATTATATTATTAGACACACATGGAAAACCAAAGCCTTAATTGAAATCCATTGAACATTATTCAACGCAAATTTTCTCCGCTGTAAAAACGGCGAGGTGGAGCGTGAATACTTTGTACTGTGTATAGTACCTTACAATAAGTTATAAGTAGGCAAATATGTATTGTATGTATTGTATAATATATTTTGCTTTGTCGCTCAGCCAATTCAAATAAACTTTTACTAGCACGCCAGAGAGCTGGGACTGGACTGGACTGACGATGAGACTGGAACTCCTAACCCAGTTTTATATCTTGTGGTATAGTAATATTAAAAGTTTGGACTTGAATTTGAGCCAATTTTAAGTTTTATGCAATAATTTAATAATTCAGATATTCAGGTCCGATTCCAATTCTTCCGGTTTTGTTTCCCAAATTGAGATTGAATCAAATGCCGATGTAATTTTATTTTCGGCTAATTTATAAACCGCAGAATTTAACAGAGGTAACTTTGTTTTCCAGGCTATTAGGATTAGTTCAAAATAAAATTATCTACATATAACTAACTATATTATCTTTGTTTGCTACAGGATTCTTTTACGTATTGACTGAAAAGGTCAAGCCACATAGTTTTTGACACAAAGAAATGGTAAGAAAAAGAGAAAAAAAGGAGCATTGTTAATCTATTGTCAAAGCAAAAAGCGCAAAAGGGCAAATATGTGGCAAGGAAGTCAGACATACTACACAACTATTTTAAAGAATGTGGAGAGAATCGTCCCTACATTTGACATTGAAGCCCGCACACTGTAAGATGAAGATATACAGACTCGGAAATACAGACACAAAAGTCTTGCTGACATTTCTCCTACTTCTCTACCCATATTGTTAGTTATTACACATGTACATTGAACTTAAACATTAAATTGAACGCAGAGGGTTGTTTGCTTGCAAACTTTCTCCGGTTCTTGCTATGTCTTCTTGTTCAATCAAACAATATACTGAAATTTTACATTGTACATTGTATTTTGTATTGTATACTTGGTCCATGGACAACTATTATTTCTTTAGCCACTTTTATGGCTTCTAACAACTGTGCGACTTGAGACTTGAGTACGATTCTCTACATGAAATCGACTCGGTTCTAGTTCATGACAAAGTTCAAGTACATTCTAGTCAAAATGTCTCTTCTTTTCTCTTCTACCCTTGTGACGAGGAGGATATGGAGGATGAGGATGGAGAATGGATATAAAAAGTGTCAACATGGGTTTCCTGTGTGTATGTAAAATGTAGAGTCAGTCTCAAAAAAGTTTCAAGTGGTCTCATAACAAAATGTTTGACTACGGCTCGCAGTTACAAGACGATGACGTTTTAAGCAAACCTTATTGCGTTTGGCCTCTACATACTTTCTTTTTCTTTTTCCATCTGTGAAACATCCTTTGTCGTTTGGATGATCCCTTTTCGTCACTTCCTTTCCTCGTCCGCTGCTACACTTGCCTATGTATATCTACGATATGATGGGCTTCACTCGGTATTCGATCGAAGATCGCCACTTTACATATTTATCAGACCGGCATAATATTACCTATTACTTTACCATGTGTCGAAAGACCAACTGTTTCTTCAGAATTTTTTTTACGCTTCTCTTGAAATTTCCGGCGACCTTTGTCTGCTTAAATGTGCGTCAAAACTGTGTGACGTTACACAGGATATATTTTTGGAGTTCAGGGAAAATAAACTTATTCGATCGACCTTACGATTCGATTCAAACTCGGTTCAAGGTATATGATAAGGTGTCGTTTTTCAACAAAAGGATTGAAACGACGCTTGTAAGGATTCTCTACATATTTTACGCATACATACATGTATGAGTAAAACTTGAAACCGAAGATGAGATCGAAAGGACAAAGTTTGAGTCGTTATTGTATTGTATCTACAATCTCACTTTTATCCTTATCTATAGCTTACCTGTCACCTTTTACGTCCTCTTCCACTTTTCGACCCCAACCGTGACAAAAGGAAAAGGGACATTTACAAAGCCAATAATTGCTTTTTTTCAAAGAGAACTCTATAGAAAACAAGTGAGATCGATCAAGCAAAAGAAAGGAAAAAAAAGTCAAAGAATAGGAGAAAGCCACGAGTCACATAACTAGTACATAAATATACACTTATGTTTATACATATATATATATATACTTGCAATGTGTATGTATTTACGATGTATATGTGGTATGTAAGTGGGTCCAGGTTGAAGTTGGTATTGTGAAATATTTACAAAAGATATGAGATGCCCTTATGCACGTGACTCAAGTTGCGGCCATTGTCTCCCTTTGTGTGTGAGTGTGTGTGAATTGCGGTTTGCTCAAACAAAAGAAACAAAGACGGCTCTCCCCAGCCCTCGACTTTCTCCTTATTTCTCTCCATTGACTTTTTTCTTCTTGTTCTTCCTTTCCTGGTTTTTCTTCAAACTTTCTTCCTTTGACAAGTCTCCATGTAAATTTATGTATATTATGCACCAAACTTGAGTTGAACTCGGCTGTGCTCTACAGAGTGGGTTTGGTTCAGCGTCTTTACCGACTTTAACATTTACATTTATTCATCTATCTTGTGGTTTGTTGCATTGGATTATGCTGTATTGTTTTATTTTGTTTTTCAGTGCATATTCTGTATTGAATTCTCCATTTCTGATCTGTTTTGTTATTTTTGTTCTTACTTGCTGTCTACAATGTACAATGCAACCACATTTTAAAAATAGAGAATTTCTATCTTCCAGAGCATAAACTCTAGACATAAGTTTTGAAAAAAGTACGTTAAATAGTTAGAATAATTATTATTCTAACTATTTAACGTACTTTTTTCAAAACTTGCAAGCCTTTTTTTAAAATATTCAAAATTTCAGCTGAATCAGCAAAAGTCAGTCTAGAAAAGTGTGAAAGTAGTAAAAGCTCACCCTCCGTAAAATGAGAAAGGGTCCCAATTTCTTCTTCGATCTATATAATTTGTATCTATGTATGTAAAATGTCAGTAATATTACACAATTACACACACATGATACTGGATATTATTTTATGATTTCCTGTGTTGCCTCTGTTTCGTCTGAATTTTAAGCAATATCTCATACCATCTTATTATTTATACAATCAGATTCTGGTCCATCTTTGCAACACAAAAGGAAATGATTGGCCTACAAGAAGAATGAGGGAAACAAAAGCTGAAACCGAAGCCAAAGCGGAATCAACTATACAACTTGCTTCATGCGTCTTTGAACTTCCGAGAAATTTCATATTCATATGCATACATACATTCAGAATCAGCTTAGACGGAGGAGTTGAGAAAGGCGGTGGAAAGAGGGAAAGGAAATGAAATGGAATTTAATGTTGCTAACCCTGACAAACAACGGACACAAAACAATAACGGCTTCTGGCCCAACGAAAACATACATACATACATGCATACTTACTTACATTGTACATTGTGCATATATACAATACATAAATCGTCGTATGCAATACGCGGATTTGTTTCGAGAATGTAAAAAATGCATTATCTTAACGACGAGAACATCAAGAACAACAATCACCCTCGCTAACGTTAACGTCATCATCACCGTCAGAGTCTCAAGAAACTTTGTTGCATAACTTGAAAATGGCTGCAGGACGTATCTGTACTCTGTCATTTTCTTCTGCTGCTGCTTCTTCTTCTTCTTATTCCGGTACTTGTTCTTCTTGTTCTGCTTTCACCATTTGGCGCAACCCATACAACGGAAATAATGTCTAGATTCTGAATCAGAATGGAAGAGTCATCATAATCAGCTGAAAGACAAATACCAAGAACTGTTTGACTTGTGCGGAAGATTGAAGGCTGAACATATAAATATACAATAAATATGTATACGTCCTTTGTATGAGTGTAACTAGACAAAAGGTGGAGTTGAATACACTGAATGTTGTGCAAGCTTACAAATACATACACACGGCCCATCGAGTATTTATACCCCCCTTACGATCTATATAAATATACCTGTAGAGACCATGCATGAAGCCCTACATTATTGTGCCCCGCACCCAAAATGCAGAATTTTGTGGGGAACAAGATGGTGTAAAGTGTATTTTTTTAATTTTCAAAAATCCATGTCATCGGGTCAATGAACAAAAAAAGGTCAATTTTTCACGCACATCGAGTATTTATACCCTTACCATTTTTTTAAATTCCACTGCTTGTTCGAGATTTATCTCAAAATCTGTAAGTACCACGTTAAAGTTCAGGTCATTTGGAGTGTATTTCGATTCGGTTTCATTCAAATCGATCAAAGTATTCGGGAGAAACCATGAAAACATTTTACATTGCAGATACATGTAAAAGCCTGTTTTCACGCAGATATCCTTGTGTAGTTCCTGACACCGTTGACCCAAGACAATGTCATGGCATGGGTCAAGCACTAACATGTCATGTCTTAATCTGTAAAAAATTCAGCTTTGTACTTCAACGGGTTCTCTTTTTACAGGCATGAGCACGGTGTCCATCGTGATTTTGCTGGATTTGTCTCGTATTTTGCATGTTAAGTACAGGCAAAAGCTGCAAAGCCTACGATAGACACTTTGTCCTAACCTATAAAAAGAGAACCCGTTGAAGTACAAAGCAGAATTTTTTACAGATTAAGACATGACATGTTAGTGCACCACAATCCAATGGCCCTGTAACAACCTAAATCGGCGTACATTGGCATTAATTGCTTGGTGCAAATTTTTTTTGGCCGGCACGACGGCCGAATCCCTTGGTGCAAGTGTGTAAAGGCCTCCACGACGGCCGAATCCCGTGGTGCAAGTGTCGAAAAGCCCGGAAAGTTGTGTGACGTGTGTTAAAATTTCCTTGAATAATTGACCTAAATAACCTCGTTTCTTTTTCGTAACATTCATCAAGAATTAATCGGAGAAAATATTTTAGATTCGATGTATGAATTAAATTGCAGTATGTTGGACTTCCAGTTCCATAATTAATATTACATATGCTGTAAAAAACTTATATGAGCTATTAAGGGTAACATTACATATTATACATATGTGGTTGTGAGAAAAAGAAAGGAAGGCGGCTTGCTTGACTCTTGTCAAAAGAATTGGAAGACAATGCACAATGCATGGATATAACGACGTAAAATATATATACGCACACTATGACGACTTTTCATTTTCAAATTATGGAGCATTTGCTGACTATGTGTAGAAACTCCACACTCCACATACATATACTTATACATGCCACATTCATGCAGTCTTTTACTTTGAGTGTACCTATGTGTTCATACAGTTTATAATACACGTATTGTAAGCGGACAGATTTTCAACAAATGTGTTCACAATCAAAAATTAAAACCGTAATAGCTAATTTTCCTGCCATAATACAACATAATACGTACGAGGCAGAGGATATTTTAAACAATGGATAGTATAAATTTCAATGAAAAGGATCCTGTAATTCATTTTATCGGCACGAGTAAATTAACCAACTGAAAATATCAAAGGGGAATGCAAATTATTGATTTATATAAAGTTGGAATGCCGGTTTTCTATCAATGAAATTCATTCCGTGGATTGTCTTAATGTTGATGCTAGAGACCCCCTGTATGTATGTATACTTGTTGTTCACTTAACTGTTGACTGCACAAGGCAAAGAAAGGAACTAATTGGATAATGGTTTTTGCAAATGTAGTAGTTGATGTCATAGAACAATACAGAAGAATTACATAGGCTGAATAAAAATTATTGGAAATGCGGATCAAAGTCAATCCAATCAACTGGCTTCAAATATCGATACTTTGTGAATTTCCAGACATTTCCCAACATTTCATTATACCTGGGCTTTAGTTTGTCTGATTCGTTCATGAAATAAGTACGGAAAATATACTTTTTCTGCAATATGATTGTTCAAAACATAAACCTGAGTAAAAAGTTTGGGTATGAGGAGTATTGCATATGAATGTGCTGAGGTCGGCAAAATATAAAATAGCATTTAGAGCGACATTGAGAGTGTTATAGAAAACATAACAACCTTGAAATTTGACAGGTGTAAAGCTAATCGCAGAAGTAATAGAATAGATACTACTATAATAATACATTTACTATTTACACTTCTATCATTCCTATTTAAAACAATTGAGAACAACGAAGCACACGTAAGAAATTAGTATTCGTAGAAAAATTTCCGCGACGCTGACTGAAAAATTTCGAATTTTAAATTTAAAGATGTGTATTTCAATTAAATACTAGAAAACAAGTTTAAGGTAGAGCTTGTTCAGCGAAGGGATTGGAACTGGTAATGGAGATGAAAATGGGAGGCGGAGTCGGGTCTGCGATCGATATCCATGATCCTTTCTCAGGTTTCAGCTGGAAAGCAGGGCTGAAATTAATGTAACTAAACGTGAGCTTCCGACTACCCACTGACTCCGAGAGCATCAGAAAGGTACGAAAAAAATTCAGTACGTAGATATGTTTTTACAGGGATAAAATGCACCAGAGATGCAGATAGAGAGAGATCCATAATTTATTTACATGTAGTGAAGATGCAACAAGAAAAAAAGGTGGAAGAACACAACGTGATAAAATTAGATGCTGGTAATTGATTGTATATTACGCTGTATGTATGCATTATGAACGTACGGCATAAAATTCTTCTTTTCTTCCCAATCAAAGGTTTGTACTGTCTTTTGTTTTACTTGTCATCAAATTAAATTAAAAAAATTTGGTACATTAGACCTGTAATATTTTTACACATTTGAATTCATAATTTATTTTATTTGAATCTCTGTCATTTTTTTACTCTGGTTTCGCGGCTCCCAACATTTGCTGATCCATTTGGACTTCGGCAGTTACCGTAACTTGAGTATATATTACCAACCCGCCGGCCTTCTGGGCTGCTTCCGTAAGCTGTCTATATCCTCCTTTAATTTCCGCGAGCTTAGCGAGCTTTTCCAAATCAGCACTGTTCTTGGAAACTACGACGAGCTCCTGAAACCCACCGCTGTTCACGGCCAA
>JAQIVE010000410.1:0-38502 GCA_034698285.1 Sminthurinus bimaculatus
GATTGGAGGAGCCATCCATTTGTAGGAGATATTATTCCATACTCGATGACAGCAGCTCTCTTCTTTTTCTTGATGAGTAAATACTGTATTTTGTCCTGGAACTTTTGTGATATCCTCGTTGCAGCCATGAGCAGAGCCCTCTACTATCGATTCAGGATGCTGAACGAACAAGCGCATCTTCTCCTAATTGGAAATGGAGTAATTTCACGAGGTAGGGGGTCAAATATTGTTAGTTTTGCATTCGATTTTAACATTAGTAATTTGTTACATTTACAAAAAAATGAGTTTTCAAATAATAACAATGCAATTCTATATACAGTACTGATTAAAATTATTATGGTGATACTTAGACACGGAGAAATGGAAGCAACTGACTCGAGACCATGAAACTCTTTGCGACATTACTGCCGAATTCGAAGACCTGCTGTCCCCACTCATTTTTGCATTGTATGGTGTGAACATTTACTACTTTTGTATCCAGTTTTCTCTCGGCTTGACACCAAGTGCGAACAATACAGCCATTGCCTCCATATATGCAGTGTGGTCGTTTCTTCACTTGAGTGGTACGTACATGCAGCATTTTTACTAACAATTTATCAGTAGTCCGTCCTAGCTTGCAATTTGCAGTGAAAAACTTTGTGAAATTTTCTTAAAGCTCGCATCCTGGTAGTTTCAATCACGGCGTCAAACATACACGTAAATGCTCAACGAACCTTAAAAATTATCAAGAAATGTCCCATCGAGTGCTTCACCGTTGAGGTAAAAATTAAAACCACTTTTTGAACATTATTGAGTGGATTTTTAAATGCCTAATGTATTGTACATTGTTTTACCCTATTATGTTTCAAGGTTGACAGAGCTGAGAGGTCAATTAGGGAATCGAAAATCGGGTTATCCGGCTTGGGTTGCTTCAACATTACAAGAAACTTTATTCTCAACATTGTTAACACTATTTTTACCTTTGAGATTGTATTGCTGACTCAAACTCAAAGTCCCGAAACTGAAACCGGAACAAGTCCAAAATAATTACATTTTCTTCTGTATGTTGCTTGTACCTGCTACAGTGTATAATCATACACTAACTCTGTTACCAGTAAACTATACTCCATGGTATATTATCGTATTTTTATGCAAACATTTATTTGGTCAAAAAAAAGTTGCTTACGATTAAAAACCGGAAGCCAACTAATGAATTAAAATTTTGGTGACAATATTTTGTTCAAAACATATTCAAATCTTTGACATTATTACTAGTACCTGCACTACTGAATACTGATTTGTAAGGTATTCTGGTAGAAAATCCCCTTATACAATTAAAAACATGTAATTTTTTCAATTTAGCTGTAATGATTTAAAATATTATTTTGTACGAAACTATGTAATAAATTCAAAATGCTGTAAGTATAATAAAGGCTATTTAATTTCTTTTGAAATGCTGTACTTTCCTAGCTTTGCCGTGAAATCCATTCATCAACCAATACCAACACTTGGTGAGTAATAGTGAGACGCTATTGTGACTGATTAAAGGTCACTAGGAAAATGTTTTTAGTGTGTACGTACGTGTGTATCTAAACTTCATCGTGTTTTTGGGACACTTTTTATAAATCTTAAACTAAAAATCCTTCTTAAAATACTGTAAAATATAACGTGCAATGCATAAAACATATACGACAAATGTTTGTGCCGTTCAATTGAATGAACTTTGTAATGTTTACTCACATTGTATTGTGTATACCAACATAGTGCTTTACATTTCACAGCATAATCTTTTTCGTCATACTAATTTTACATTCACGGTTTTTTTGGCAAAGAAGGGGACAGAGAGGCCAAAAACGTTGATTCAATTATTTGTACACACAGACACAGTTAAGGATATAAGTTGGATGGAATATAACTGTATTAAATGTGTAGAGTGTAGATAAACATACCGCTAACAAGTACACACTCTTAAGCACCTGCAGCTAAGGTCAAGTTATGCCAAGTTGCTCTTAAAGCGAAAGCAACTAAATGAGAATTCTTCAACAATTAAAGACAGGCAGTGTTAACAGTCATCAATAGTTTTATAGTTTTAGCACTTAATGTAACTGTATTTTCACTTTTGAACTACAAACACATAACTTTTAGAATTTAGCACTAATTCACAGCCTAACAAAATTAAACTTGCAGCAGTCCACCGAAAAAACTTTCGAACACCGAAAAGATTCAAAAACTGTTTTGATTTTTGATCGACTCATTCATCTTTTCTTGATCGTGATTGTGATTTGAGACGTTTCAAGCAAAACGTTTTAGATAGCAAGTTAAGAGACATTTTCACCTGCATCGACCCTACACATTTCTGTGTATACACTTGTAAGATTGTCTCCGTCATTAGGAGTGCAGGAAATGTTATGTGGGCAGATTACGTTTCCTACTATGTGTAATCTGGACGTCGTCCAATTGTTTTTTCGTCCTTTTCCCCTGTGCTTTTAAAATACTTACGAACCGTAAGTTACGATCAGTTGTTTTCCTTCCTCTTGACTTTCCTTCCTGACTTTATGAGCAACTGTTGAACTTTTAATGGTTTTCACCCTAATAAAAGTTTTAAAATTTTAAATGGAACACTGAAACAATGTTGGTCTTCCAAAGTAAACAAACTAAGTAAAATCACCATTAACCAGCTGCTGAATTTTTTTTTCTCCTTTAGCTAACAAACTCACAATGTAAGTAATCAATAGAATCTGTACAGTGCCTTTCTAACAAGGAAAAGTGATTACAAATCATTGAATGATGAACCATGTTTAGCTCATCAATGCAATCAACAAATAAAAAACTGTTTGTTCATAAACTTTATTCTTGGTCTGACTCTTTGAATGCAGCTAATTTCGATTATTTTATCATAATATAGTATATTATACATTTATTTTGCTTTTTATGGCGGGGTTTGAACAATAAAGAAAAAGGCAGCGGAAAAGGGAGAGGAAAAAGGCAGTGAGTGGTTCATTGCAAAAATTCGATACATTAAGCTTTTCGCTGATTCAGGTCTGTATAGCACAGAACACAGTACATATTTACATAAACACTATATACACATATACATATATGAAAACATTGGCATTGCTGATTGAAATTATCTTGTTTTTAGCAAATATTTTGTCTTCTGCAATAGAATCAATTATATGCTCAGCAGCGCAAAATGAAAATTTACAAGTATTTATACTTTAAAATACAGTGCATGTAATTATTATTTAATATAAGCGTTCATTTGTTATTAGTGTGATACGTATTCGTAATACTGTTTTGTCTTCAACCTCAAGTTCAATTAACATTGATTACGAAAGGAGAGCCAACCACTGGAATATCTCCAAATCTGATATTTAATTTGTAAACACCTAAGTGGATAAATATAATATGTAATTTTTTAGAAACACCACACCATTTTCTTTAATAAGCTAGTATATTATAGTGTATAGTAATGATAGAAATTTTTTTTGTATCTATTGTGGTAATATTTTTATATCTTACCTGAGTGAGACGGCTTGTACTGGACGTGTATTGTTCCTAAAAATAGCAGCATGAGTCATTTTGAGTCCTTTTTGTACTATTTAAGAATATTTTTAGACACGACGAATTTGTAAAAAAATATTTACCGTCCAAATTTTCCTTGAATCCTACTTGGACATTTCCGGGGCCTTCCATGGAGGCATTCAAACCGCCGGCGACAGTTGCGCCCCTGGCATCGAGAAGGAATTGATTTGTGATCTGGAAAAAAATAACGCATGTTTTTAATTGTATTTATTCTACAAAAATAGGAGCATGGGGGCAATCTCCATGGAAATGACTTAAATAGGTTTTTATGCGTTTCTCTGTTTGAGATATATTTTGTAACTATAGTTACCAAGGATTTTCCATGAGTAGCTGCGGGTCCTGAAATTTTGACATTTTGAATGACATCTCTGGCCATTTCGACTTTGGATTGTAAATCTCCCATAACCTCAATGTTGAATGGGCTTCCAGGGACATCACGTCCAAAAAATTTAATGTGAATTCTATATGGGCCAGGCTAAACCACGGAATAAACAAGACCATTTACTTACACTGTACATTCAGCCTACATACATGAACAATATAGTAAAAGAAAAGCATGTATGTTTTAAATGGGCATTACAAAGGTCGGAACATAGGAAACTTCGACAAGGCCTCCAGGTGGATGATTAAAAATGAAGTCTGGCCTTGAGGGTCCCTCTACGCCGAAGGTGATTCCCTGCATGTTGAGCCCATTTGGATTCACGTAGAAAGTTGAGGTCTTTCAAAAATTTACAATGCACAATTAACCAACGTCGAATTTTTTAATAATTAATTAATCACTTTTTTTCGTAATGATACTCAAAGTTTTTTAATTAAGGTTAAGGTAACTATTTACAATACCTGTCCCGCAAAACCATGGATCAATCCCTCTCCCCACACTTGGATAGAGCTGGCAGACATTTTGCCGAGGTTTTTTTACACCTTATTTATTTACAATTTTTATGAAAACACTGATTTTATTGTAAATTTAGATTTTCCAGCACTTTTCTTTCGCCCTCGTCTAATTTATGAATATGAATTAGTCTGTAGGGACAGACAACAGCGGAGGAGGAAGTGAGAACCACCACAACTTGAGATGACACACATATACACTATACACACACACACAAATACACAGAGAAACAGAGAAAGCAGTGCACACAACGTTCTTTTCTCAGATCAAGATCACCTACACACACAGTTTCAACTCCATATAATTCTCAATTTACACAAATATGTATGTATGTACGAACATGCTTCCAAGTTGGCAGTGATAATATCAACATACTTCAACATACCTTGTGCATGTAGCACTATTTTGAAAAATGTGTATGTATCTATAGACACTCAATATGCATACAGTAGATACCTAGTGTAGGAGCAGTATTTTCAATTGTACATGTATTTCCCATATAGCATATGCCAGGAACTATAAGCCAGGAACCTCCTCTGATTGCGTCACACGTATACATATATACTACGTGGATTCGAATCGGGAGATTTGCTTTGGGCTGACTGAGGCTTCTTCGGACATTTTTCTTTCTCTTACCTTTTAACTTTTAACTATTTAAAAATATCCTCGTGACCTACCTTCCTACGCCTGGCCTTCAAGCGTATTATCATTTGTGTATTTATGTATGTGCCACTGATATTAAGTTTTCACCACAAGAACATAATGTACCAAATACATACTTTTTTTTATACAACATAGCTGATATAGCTTATAACATATCATTGCAATTATTTAAATAATATTTTTCAGTCATATAAGTATTATGTGTTATAATAATATGCCATGTACAACATACATCTGTATCTGAATTTTGATTATATGTATATTGCCCCAGCGGAGTCGGAATCACTGATCTCTGGATGACGATGATGTTTTATTTATGGGCAATGGGTAAAAATCTAGTAAATGCCTAGTATTTATTTTCACTAAAGTTAATATGAATCATAATAATACTATTTAATATCATGCGAAATTACTGAGCTGAGAAAGGAACCCTTGTAAAGAAAGTACGTAGAAAGTATTTTGTATATGATCATATTATGCATGTATGATAATTAATGAAGATGTTATCTGTGATTATTTCTTAATTGACATAAAAAGCTAATAAATAACAGTTTTTATAACTACATTCCCCCTGTGCTCATAATAATTATTCCAGGCTTGAAAAGTATCTTTAGATAAATTGGAATAAAGCTAAAAAAAGTACAGCTTACAGCCAGCTTTCATGTGTGTATCTACGTAAGATGATGGTGATGCTATTGCTATATGTATTGTGCAACGTATATGTATGTATCATGTATGCAGTGTTTTATGAAGTTTTGATATGATGTATATGATACATAATAATACATACCTATTTATATTACAGCAATCGTATAAGATAGTGCATAGATAGGTCGCTTTATATTTTGATAGGATATTCTTCCTTTTTTTCTCCTCCTGGGAGAGTATCTACAAATATGAGATAGTAAATTCATTTCATGTGCCAATTGCAATTGCCAAGACATCCATACACCGGTAGACACAGTTGTACGTTGTACATTTTTAACATGACGGCACTACACATAGATATATACATATTTACATACATTACATACACAAGTACATGCATTTGCATATCTATGCATAACATATACACACAGACAGGCCAACACACGCAAACATTTGGGCTGGCAACTATTTTATACGGCAACTTCGATATTTTTACAATTTACAATGTATCATCTCATTCATTCATTCACTCACTCGCTAACTCTCAATCTCAATTCATTAGTCATTTCATTTCATTATTACATAAGTCTTGTTGTTGGTTGTCCTTTCTTGTTTCCCATTTTTAATTTTCTCACAGCTTAACGTTTATATACTGACAAGTCCATTGCAACACACAAGTGTGAACATAAAGCCATTATAATACAAAACTTTTGGTGATCAGCAAATAAAAAAACCTGAGAAATCAAACGCTTTTGTTTTGTTTTTTTTAAGTTGCTGCATTTTTTTCATGCTAACTTTACACATAACACGTTTCTACATAGTTCCGCAGGAAAAAGTTCATAAGTAAAATATTATTGTGCAAGTTCATAATTTTTTAAATTGCTTTACATAATGGTGACAATATCTAACTTGGAAGTACAGCAACATGAACATGCGTTGAAAATGGAATGAACATGTTAAATTTAGTTTTTAACTTTGTGTCAATGTACGGTTAAATATTAATGTTACTATATCACCCAAGTACCTACTTACTGTCCCGTCAAGCTTCAAGTTTTTGTTGTTGTTTTTGTTATGGCACAAAAATAGTCCATATTTTTTGCAACATGTCGCGGCATTTAGGAGAATACCTGCGGAAAATCAGTGCTTGTGCAGAAACTTAAATGTGTAAAAACGATCCGCCGCAGCATTATTTACTACTCTACGAAAAAACAAAGAAAAAATATCTATTACCATGTGTAATTAACTAGGAAGAAGAAAACGTTCCAGGGAAAAAAAGTAAGTCATAATATATGCAATGAGCTCTTCATTAATTGTAGATAGAAGTAGCCATAGAAGTATATAAATACGAGTACACACTTTAGTTAGTCGTAAACGTTACAAATGTACTATTAAAATTTTTCTAAAAACAGTTGGATACGATATTAATTTTATTCAAGGTGAAAAAAAACTTATCCAAAAGCCCAAAGCAATTTCTAAACTGATTTCAGCACTTCATGGCTCTTTTGTCAGCTCGTTTAGTACAGCAGAAACTAGATTTTATGATTTGTGCTTTATCATTCGCAACATGTTTTATTATTTATAACGTAATATGACTATGCATGAGTAACTTTATGAGTAACGCGTATACATAATAGCTGTAACGAAGCAAAGAAGGTCCTCATCTTTAATTGATTTTCCTTGTAGATATCTGTAATTGACTAACCATAAGTATATTAATACTGCTAAAGTTTAGTTTGGTCGGACACTGCAAGTTGAGCAGCAAGTGAGTACCGTGTACAGTGTACAAGCAGCCTTGAAAGCTTGTCCATAATTATAGAATTTATTTTACGCAAATCTTACAAAGAAACGTCACAGAGACAAAAGCACTGTGTCTATGTCATGTCATACGTACAAATTGTAGAGAATAATTCGACGCCGTTTATTCTAGTTTGTCAGTTTTTTTTCAACAGTCAATTAATTCAATATGAATGCAGTTCCAGTGTTAACTAACTATAACTTACGAGCCTAGTCTACTTATGTATATAATATAATCCTTAAATGGTTTCTGCATTCATGAATGTAAAAACTAGGGAGTGCATTCGTTTTCATTGAGCCTCCTGTAGACTTTCCTTCAGTTTGATTGATTTATTTGTTTATTCCAGTTTGCAAGTATTAGCTCAACTTGGATTTCATTGTGTGAACAGGTTTGGTAATATGTCAGTACATATATTTCGCATTTTAATGGTTGCAAGTTCAAAGTACACTGACAATTTGTTAAACATTAAGATAATAGGTAGTTTTTAGCTTATCAAATGAGAAGCCTTTTCTTTGTTTACCATAGATATCCTAACTAACTTCAGCTTTTGAGTAACACAACGAATCTTCAATTATTCTCTTTTTTCAGTTTGTACATACTGTACAACATGATTAAGTCATCAACTTTGTACATGCATATACATGCTACATCTTATTAAGTATTCATCCGGATTTTAATGATTGATACAATTAGGTGCATTGTCTTTTAAAATTTCAAATTTACAATTCAAATGTATGTTCAGCCCTGGTGCCGTGGGTAAAAACAACATGGAAATGACTAACGATCAGTGACACTGTGCAAATAAATACACTAAAATACTTAAACGATTAGCTCATTTAAAACTGCAATGGACAAAAAGGAAATAGAAGCTATAACAGTTCTTACCATTGTACTTACATTTAGTTCGTTGTTATATATGCTACAATCGAAAATCGTTTTAGAAAATTAATACGTACTGTAAAAAGTTGATAATACGCAGTACTGATTCATATTATCTATTATCTATAATATGTACATGAGTTGTAGCATGTTTTGTTAAGTAGATTTTCAGAAACCAAACTTATGCCTAACTTAGCTATGTGCCTACCTAACCTGCGACAAGTTCAAGTCCTAATGAACGGTTTGTACATAGTTTGTAGGTACTTTTATGCATAATAGTTACAATGAGCTTATACCTACTATGGTGTACGTAGAGTATAGAGTATGCATAGGTAATGTATAGATGAACTATAGATAGTTGCATACACGTAGAAAATCATGGAACAATACTGTCATATAATTTGCAAACATGGGATAATAAAATATTAAATTGAACTGTACTACTTATACATGTATGATACGCTATGGCATGACATGACAGTATATATATTTACATGCTCCAAAGCTAATCGTTTTGTTCCTATTATTTATTAAGTAATAAATAACGATAGAATGAGCCAGGAAAAAGGACCAAGTTTTCATTTTCTTTGAATGATTATGTATTTCTGCACAACCGAAACTTCATTTGTAACTTGAATTTAATCCTAAAGAAACCCCCTGTTTGAATAAATAGGTAGCTTAAAACACCTTTTAACCAGTCCAGTACAGTTTGACTTTTTGGATTGAAGCAAAAAAAAGTTACAAGAATAGTTAATAATACATTCCGCCAATCAGGAATCAGCCTTTGCCTTTTCCGTCAACTCCATTACACATTACACATACTTATACTTATCTTATGTACATACAGTACTCACACGAGGTTTTTGTTTGTTTTCACTCCAACTCATACTCGCGTGGTCGAGTTGATGGTTCGTGCATAAAGTTTGCATTTCTAATATTCTTCTTGCCCTGGGCGATTTGAATGATGGGAATGTGTCAGTAGTGTACGTTATATATAGCTAGTGCTAAAACAGTGCACACATGCATCAAACACCAAAACAATAAAAATAAATAAAAACCATCAGATAGCTAACCAGTTTGACTTAAAAATTACAGCGTACATAATCCACTCGTTTATTTCTCTCGACGTGCTACAGGTCAAAGTCAAAATTAACATCAAACCAGAAAAAATAGAATCGGTTGCACGAGGTGGCTCATCGTCGTCTTCTTCTTCTATACAATAATTCGTCTTTACGGGTGTAAAGTTGTAGTTTGTAGCTGTCGTCGAAGAGGAGCTGATAGAAAATTGAAAAATTATGAGTTTTCTGTGCGCTTGTGTTTATTATGAAATTTAGTCACGTTCCCTACATTGATTGATTATCGGTGAAGTGGAAAGAAGTTTACGAGATTCTATAATATACCGATTTTCTACCTATCTATACGATCCAACGAAAGTACAATACACATGCATACATACAATGAAATTGGAAGTCATCATGTGGTAAATGATAAATAAAAACGATTAGTGCTCGTGATAAAAAACAAAAACAAGGGAAATGTGGAAGTTCCACCAGCCTTTGCATTTATGTACTCATGTCGCCAAGACAATCTAGCTCGCATAAAATTTCTAACGGAACTTTTGTGTGATGCACTAAAAATATATAATAGACAGTATCATATCTATATCTATGCAAAAGTGTCTATGGATGGATGAATATATGTAGACGACATAAAAGTAAGCATATTTATTTTTTTAAAGAAACACAATCAACATTTTTTATTTCATCTTTCATCTCCTTTCTTTCATTTAGTTAGCTAATATCTTCCCACTCACAATCACTAAAGTTTTTATTATATATGTATGTATGTATTTACGTGTACTTATACATATATATACTTTAATCCTGTGCCTGCCGATCACCAAAAACAAGACATCTTTCCAAACCACCATTACTCTGGCTCTTCTGCCTTCTTTTCTTACGTGTACATTTACATACGTATGCTTTAACTTTGAACCCAGAATTTCAAGGAGCCAATAATATTGTACACCATACATTAGACAGTGACGAAGATTTAGAAAAGAATGCAGTTAGACACAAAGATAGTGAAATAAAATAAAGTGAAGGAGCCTTGTATAAAGGATCATGTCTCGTTAATTAATTACACACATTAGATTTGTTTGTCGTCGTCGTCTGCAGTTTCTCTATCACTAGTTGTATTTATTTTGTATTTTGTGTGGTACATTGTACACATACAGACGTATATATTTTTATATGCAAATATATAAACTCTTGCTCTTTTTCGTTATGTAAGATTTGAGTGGTGTTCTATACGGTTAATGGTTTAAACAAATTCTAGTCACTTGAGACTACTTTTGAGAGTGCGAGTATGTTGACTGAAAAGAGTAGAATTAAGTTTAGTGTTGACACTTGACGAGGAAGACGCGTCGACGACGACCAAAAGGCAAAAGAAGACGGCGAAAGTGACAAGTCAAAGTAAAGTAAAAGTAAACGAAGTTTTCATACATGTGGAATTTAAATTGGTGTGGTGTGAGGTGGTGGTGGTGTATACGCAAATAGCAAATAGAATCAAGTGTGCCATTTAGGTTTTTGTACGTATGTACGTTTTTATATACTTGTAGTCTTGAGTCCTTTTTTGAGTGAGCGGGACGGAAATTGTCTAAATGGCCGAAGCAAACAAACCTAGAAATTTAAATTAAATGCTTTAGTCTTACAGAGGATTCACATTAAATATTGTCCAATGTCCAACTTCAAGGAAACATTCATTAGCTTTCAACTTGGACCATGTGCAATGTGCATTTTGTGTGTAACTAGTCACTATTAGTTACAATACATGTGACATGTGCAAGTCGTGTACAGTGTATCTTGTGAGTATTGTATGTGATCAGGAACGTTTTGATTCATTCTCTAGTTTGTAGCAAAACTGATTTGATTTAAATTGAGATTAAATTTGACTAAAAGTTTAAATGTTAAGAGTGCACTATTTTTGTTACGTCTGTCTCAGCTGAGTCAAGATTATGAACTTCCGATGTTTGTTATTATGGTACTGATTAGTGATCAATGTTGACTGCCGGTAAAAATCTAAAAATCAAAGTGTGATTAGATTTACATAATAGGAGTGCAAAAAACTATTTACTGTTTATGTGAAGTTCGCATGCAATTTTATCTCATGCATGTAGTAATAAGTGGTGGATAGGGAAAGACTGCCGAGAGTTTAAAACTACAAATACATGCATGAAAGCTAGAATCAGTTTTGTATATTTTTGCAATTATTTTTGTTTTTTGTTTGTGACAGCACATCAATTTTAAATCACAGATATTTCCACGTTTTGTGACTTCTTATCACTGTAAACGGTAAACATTTTCCCAGCATTTACAATTAGTCGAATATTTTTAAACCACAATCTAGACAGCTTCTAAATGCTTCCGTGGTTAAATCACATAAATATTAAAAAATTAATCCACCTGTAAGCAGCTTCGCACGTATCTATGAACGCATAACATACATAATATATAATAATGTATGTCTATTTACCTACTGTCTGTGTATATATGCGAGGTAGTTTTTTTGCCATTATGCTTGTTCCGTATAAGTATCAAGTGTTATGAAGCGTTAATTTCAATTTTCATTATCAGTTTCTTTGCTACACTGTTTCTATACTGAAATAAAACGTTGTCTTCTGTAAATTCCATAATATAAGCTGTTATTTGGCCATATTAAATTCAAAATAATAAATTTTTCACCTGTAAGTAAATACATTTCGTTTTTCTTGCTAGGTAGTTATTATTTTATTCTTTTTCATTAAAGCTTCTGGACGCGGACAGTGCGGCTCACAGCTTGCCTACAGTAGTGTTACATTTAATATTGAATAACGAATATTTACGTGTACCTACAATAATATAAAATTTAATGCAGTGTAAGAAAATGATTATTTCATAAATAATACTTTGCTATACTATTGTACATATCCGTATAAATATACAGTTTACCCAACTCAACTTAAATACATGACAACTGAATCACCAAGTGCACGTATTACTGTACATGACTTGTCTATCATGGAATCATCGTACACTAGTACTGACTGCTTACGGCTTACTATATAATTTTCATGGCAAAGACTGTCAGTTTTAGTATATAGTATATGTATGTACCACAAAACATAGTAAAACACAAAACAGCGTAATATTGATTGTTCATGAAAATGGGGCTTTTTAAACGTCATTACATATCATTTGTATGCATTTATGCATGCAGGTTGGTTGTTGGTTGGCTACTTATTGTTACATACTTACTTACATAGTGCTAGTTGTGTAAACATTATTTATATGTATATTAATTTTCTCAGGTTGTGCGAAAGAGAGAACTTGGGGGTAACCATGGACTGTTTTGTATTAAAAATGCTTTAGAAAAAAATGGGCGGACAGTGGACAGTGGAGAGTAAACCTCAAAATCCAATATAATACCGAATGGTAGAGAATGAAATTAAATGAAAGAGCGAAACGATAAGGTTTTATCTACCTACATTTTCGAGGATAAAATCGTTTATCACGGTATCCACAGTAATCAAAATGGATAGGAAGGATAAAAGCGCCTTTTCAATGTTCCCCATGGACATTTTTCTCTTTTGTTCGTAAAAATGCAATTCAGAGCTTCTCTTGATTTTAAAAATATTCCGAATTTTTATACATTGTTTTCTTTTGGACAATTTGGATGAATCAAAGTTTACTTTTATTTGAAAAGTCAATTCCTTTTTTGTGGGTATAAAAAATTCTACTTACGTTTTTTTTCTATAATGTACACATGATTGAAATAGCACTTGTACTATTGGACTAATTGTGTTGTGTATGTATATATACAGATTCTGTATTCTGAATACAATGTGTAATAGGTCATAAACTCCTACCCAAACATCATAGCTACCAATGCAAAAAGGATGTGGTTCAACTTATCTTTATCTATTGTAGTAAATATAGCATAACATTACAGGTTTATGTGTAGAGCGAACTATACTTACAACAGAATATGTATGATTATAGGCATAAAAATGGCATATGTATGAATCTCACGGGGCTTCAGGAAAATGTTGCATCGTCTATACATTGTACATTGTACACAATGTCAAAGACTATTTAGTACATAATATACATATGCTTACATAATAGAGAATATCTTTGCAATTAATAAAAACTTTATGCGGGCATATGGCAAAAATTTCCATAATACCTAGTAAGGTTTTGCTTCCTACTATAACAGTAATACTTTAAAATAATAAAACACGGCATAGTTAATGTAGTTAAAGTTTATTGTAATTTATCTGCAACTACTAAATAATACAATGAAATTCATTTAGATTATTAGTGGTGAATGGTGTGAGAAATAGTGATAAGGCAGATAAGTGATAAGGCGGTATAAAACTGAAATATATTAAATGGGTAACCTTTCGTTTCCCTTATGTATTTATCATACGATACACTGTCAACTGCACATTACACAAACTACGAACGTACACTGTACACCAGCAGAAACTTTTCCATCAGAATATGTAGTTTTCTCCCTTTTAATTCAACAATAAGCATTGAGCATGTTTTAAAAAACTACTTTAGTCATAATGATGACACTATCTAGTATCTAGATAATAATATTCTGTTGCTCTGTAACAACCTGTGCTTTTGTTTGTTCATGTTCTGCAATTATATCTATAGAGCCGGCTCATCATCGTCATTGCGTTGCCTCATGCTGTCAAGCTTTGACCACGAATCTGTCGATATCAGAGATCAGTGACAACATTAAGAACAAATAGTTCTTTCCAGTTCCTCTTCAAGGCTCGCCTGTGTACCATAATAATACTGAGAAGACCTTTAAAACGGTGCTTTAAATGGGAAGAACAATAATAATAAAGACAATAAAACCAAAGGATTGCTCAATAAACCTAAATGTGCCTCTAGAGTTTCGCCTCGACTTGAAATTTTTCTTGTCTTTCTAAGAAAAAGTCTGGATTTTTTCAACTACATAACAGGTAATACAACAAACTGTACATGTATACTAATTTTTTTCAAAGGAAAATCTATTTTGACGTTTTCCTGAGAAATTTTCTTTATTTATCTGTACATAAGACTATATTTTCCAGTAATCTCAAGTTTGTCCTATAAAATAAAAATTTGGAGGTGCTCGATAATCTAGGGCATCAACAGTGTGAATCAGAAGACATGTTTAACCCCAAGTTAAAAATTGTCAGAATAACGAATTTTATGCTCAAAGTCAAAGAAGGTAGTGAATATTTTGTACAAAAAGAATTTGAGCAAGCCTCATGTACTATGTAGGTTTGTGATAGCAACTTTCCTCCACCTCTCTACGTTGATGCCCTACATTAAAATTGAAGGTTCCTCTGTATATTTAGTATTTAATAAAATAGAACCTTGGTATCTATCATTTTTCCATTTCACCACGTGAATTAAACAATAGTTACGGCGGTACTAAAAAGTTTATTGCACACGATTGTGTGTGATTCTCAACTCTTGACATTATACCGACGTTTCCAGACTTTTCCAACCGTCCAACACTCACAATCAGTATTTTATTCTTTTTTACTCTCGAAATTTATTTACTGAAACTAAATAAATTCATGGAGGACCAGACTTTAATTTTTTTTAGAAAAGGTTAAGTAATCTGTGTGATGAGTACATTAAACTAGCGCGACATTTAATAATTGAAACCAAAATTATGTATTTACAGAGCAGTTCATTTTTTATAAGGGAAAATACGATGAAATAAACTCGTCATAAAATTAAAAAACCAACATAACGTAGTTTTATTCCTGGTGTCAAACCAAAATACATCCCTACAAAAAAACTGATTACATTTACGATTACATATTATTTTTTGATTGATTGTTAGTAAATGTTTTAACCAAACATAAATATTTTGAGCAAGTATTTAGAACCAATTATAGGTACAATGCAACGTTTTAATAAACTATAAGGATAGGGTTTTTGAGACCTTGTAGGAAATATCCAACTTTTAATTGTCGACGTTAGTTTATTGTAGTAGATATGTACTTTACTTGTTTGGTGCTTGTAATAATTTATAAAATGCTGCACATGAAAGGAAAGAAGGATTTGTTATGTCTCGTATTGTATAAATACTGCTGAAATCTGGTAACGCAACAGATAAAAGTTACAATCGCCTCTCTATACATGTGTGTTGTATGTATTTACATCTTTATGGAGAAAGTGACACTTGTTTCAAATGTCTATGTAAGGACCGTGCAGGTTTCATTTGTGTACTTATTTACACACAATAATATAGACAAAGAGTGAAAATAAAATAAAGGTGAATTATTATTATGTAGGCCCATGTATTATATCTCAAGTAAAAAGACGTCAGTGTGTATTACACTTGCAACTTAATGGTCGTGGTGAAACTGTACGCTTTTGTTATCAGGGTTATCAGTTGTCGCATATCCACAGTCAACACAAGTATTATTTGTATTACAAAAAATTCAAGTTCTTCATGGTCACAATATGATGGCGATGATGACAGCAGTCTACATGTATACAATATGCATACATAATACATACATACCTTTATGACATTACATTGTTTTATAGTCAAAATAATGCGCTTCTAGGTACATTGTATTTAGTTGATTGGATATGTAGATCCTTATCGAATACACAAGGACTCACACTTAGAGCCTCGCGTTAGTGAGTCAAAAGCCAGATATACGCCCCGAATCTTTTATGATTAGAGACGTTCTGCAAACTCGAATCCAAACCGACTTTTACACTTGGTTTTGAAACTTGAAGGGAAAGAAACTGACCGAGAGTTTCGTAGTGCCGCATTTTATGTGACATGAATTTCTAGAATTGAGAATTCTCTAAAATGCTCTCATGCCCTTAATTTCAATTGGTTCCTTTTTGCACAACCTCCATATCATATCTGCGATTACACTACAGGTTAATTGCAAATTGTGAGCCTATACATAAATGAACGTGACATTTAATCTGAACATTAAAACTCTCTCATTTTTTGACCAAACGTGGAAATGAGTCAGAGTGTTAGACAAAAAGGTGACAAGGAATTTTTTAGTGAGTGGTGTGACATTTATTCAAACTATAGACTAATTTTGTCGGCAAAGATAATGATCACTTTTATATCTAATAAGCCGATTACTCACTCCATTATTTCACGTCATTTGAATACAATGTTCAATGGTTTAAAACCCTGTAATTTGCATTCCTTTCAGGTGTGACCGTCTAACATGGTGGCTCAATCTCATTCTCGGGTGGAGAGTTTTGCTTCCTTTCACTCCTCGGAAAATGGCAGTGACTCTGTTATCCAGCGACTTCCACTCCTCGACGACTACGAAAAGGACAAGTGTGATGCCATATCTTCAGACTCGGATAGTTTATACAATGTAAAAAAAACATACTGTTTAGACATATTTTAATACCTAGAAAAATTTGATACTGTATTCTGAAAGATTTATGAATGATCCATCTTTTTTCAATAGGTGGAAGTGTGTCGTAATAATAACAATAACTGGATCAATATATCAACACCTACAATCGACTCCCCACACTACTACCACCACCGAGGGGATGACAAGCTCTTGTTTCCAAAGGAAAAACTCAAAACCTTTCTATCCTTCCTATTCATGACTTGCATGTTCATAGTCAATACTTTCTCCATCGCACTCACTCATGATCGTGTTCCAGACAGGGACGTCGTTCCTCCTCTTCCCGACGCCATCCTTGACAGCATCACGCCACATCCAGAACTGATGAGACTTCCCGATGTCTTGGTCATGTTGGCTCTCATAATGGGCCTGACGCTCCTCCTGTTGCATCAGCACCGCTGGATTGTCGCCAGGAGGATGTTTTTCATCCTCGGAGTTCTCTATCTCATGGTGAGCAATTTAAGTTTCAGTTTAAGCATTATGTTTAAAATACAGTACATACAAAAATACTTAAAAATACAAAGAATGTTGTTTAAAGTTTTCAATTCTTGCTTCTCATTTTAGCGTTCCATCACAATGTACGTTACTGTTCTTCCCGTGGCCAATCATACTGTGTATTGTGCGCCTAAAATGAATTCCACGTCGACCAGTGTTGTCATGACAAGAGTATGGGAGCTCCTGGTTGGTGGAGGGATGCAGATCAGCGGAATGAAAAAATCGTGTGGTGATTACATATACAGTGGACACACAGTCATGCTAGTTACGTCACATCTCATGATTAAAACATGTAAGAATAAGTGCAGTTATCTTAAAATTTCCATGTAAATATGATTTATCATACAAGTTTCTTTGATTTTATTTTGAGAATGAATTTCAATGTACAATATACGAACTAACGGAAATTAAATTTATCTTAACTATTCAGATTCGCCAATGAAGTTCTGGCTTCTCCATTGGTTCTCTGGAGCACTGGCTTGGATTGGCATGGGGATTCTTCTATTGGCGCGAGGACACTACACAATCGATGTATTAATAGGATATTACGCAGCTACCAGAATGTTTTGGGCCTATCACACCTTAGCAACGAATGTGCAACTTAAGATTGAGTCCAAGTCAAATTTCCACAGTCAAGTTTGGTGGTTTAAAGTTTTCCAGTATTTTGAGAAAAACCTTCCGGCGACCTCACTCCCACAAAGATACTCATTCCCAATTCCTCTGAACTTCTCGTTAGTCTCGTTAGTCAAAAGACATTAATTAGTTTAAGGATGACATTGTCGCATTATTGATTTTTAGCTATAGTTTATTCTTGTTGCTATATCGTTGGTTCTTGTTTTTTTTGTGATTTTTATTAGTACTGCAAAACTCTGCAGACTTTCTTCGTTTCGAAAACTGTTAATCCAATTTATAAAATATGTAGTGCATGAGAAACGTTTTTTAATCGGAATGTTATGTAATGTTGTATTTAGTATGAATTGTACTGTCCATATATATAATGTATGTTGTACATTATGATTTAGGGCAAAAATAGGGAAAGTATTGTATTTGCTTTTTTTCTAAAACTGTTACTGCAAGCTAAGCATGAATTTTAATTGCATTTTGACATCAAAAATTCATACATAAATATGCCTGCAATGACATTTTTGAGGGAAAAGGTGCGCAAAAATACTTCGACTGTGATTGCCCGACTTACATATAGACTATGATTTACGATACAGATTCCATAGCGTTTCTTTTCTTCCTTTCCCTGTTGTTATATTATTATTTTTCTTATAGTATTGAATATTGATTACTGCGTTTAAAAAAGCTATCAAAGCAGCATTTTTTATTAGTGATATTATTGTAGATTGACCAAAATGTAACATACTATTATCCACTAATGTATGAACTTTTTTTGAGTTATTATGTTGAACAGAAAACATCAGATGGTGGGTGTGTAATTGAATGTATAGGAAATTATCTGCACCCTCACATGGAAACTATGAGAGATAAATGATTATAGTCCTGATAGTTCATTCATGTGTGTTCGTGGATGATGTCTAAAATATTATGGAATGTAAAGGCCTGTTGAGACTATCAGTATATATATATATTAAATTCAGTATCGGTATTAGGTATTAAATAATATTTTGCTGTCAAACTCGTTCACAAATATCAAATCTAAAAGAATCCTCGTGATCTCGGAAATGAAAGAATAAATAATCAATTACGGAAATTGATAAAAGCTAATTAACAATAGACGACGAAAAATTGCACATTCATTTTCCCCGCACGCTAACCTTTGACTAATTAAGAGTAGATTCACATATGTATCTATAATCTACATCTAACTTTTAGTTTTAGAATCGATTTCATGACCAGTTTGCTAAATGAAATTACTAAAAAGATGTTTTATTAGAGATCAGAGGTTTGGCTGGTTTGAGAAAAGAATAATATGACAAATTTGAGGACGATTGATCAATTGATCTGATTGCAGAATACAGTTTATTTTATCTTGGCTTGGGAAGGTACTTGCATATCTTGCTGATTTGTAGTCAGCATCAAAAATAAAGAGCAAGGATTTCAATTCACAATTTGTTGTACATACAGTTAGCAGTTGAAATATGAGCATGAGCACACTCGTTGCAGTTTAATTCAGTTCTCAATAATAAATGGCATCATAAACAATAGAAGGTAAATGAGTACTGACGAAGCACTTAATCTTCTCTTGGTAAGACATCACCTAAAAATAGAATTCCATATTTTAATTATTTAAAAGCTATAAACTGTGAAATGAAGCTATAGAATGCATAGACGTGCAGTAAGTAGTACCAAAGAAAACTGAAAACTAATACTGTACTCTTGTGTGTAGAGTCTAAGTTACCTGGTAACGAGTTTGTGGATAAGTGTGCATGACAGCATCAACCATTGTCTGGACCACTGGAGTCGTGTCCGTATTCTGCAAAGGTAGGGTCAATAGATCATTTTATTAAGGCATTGTACTTAAAATAAGCCTTGAACCTCGCAAGGGTGTATAAATGTTCGATGAAAGACAAGATTATTCAATTTTGACGAGATTTCCATGCAAACTTTCCTCACAATTCGATCAAACATTTGACAAGATTTTCAACTTACGCCATGGGTTGCATAGTAGTTCATGGTAGCAATTGTAGAGTCAAAGTAGTCTCGACCATAGTCTTGGCGAACTCGTTCACTCATATTGTCCCACATGTAGTCACTTTGTCGTTTAATTGCATCTCCTTCGTAAAGAGCAGTGGCCTTTGTTTGGAAAAAAATATTATGCTGTCACAAGTACTTTAATCGAAAAGCCAAGGTCTCTATAATATGTAAAATCTTCGGTTTACGTTACTTACAGCCACAAAATTTCCAGGTTCCACACAAATAACTTGAACTCCCCATCTCTTCATCTCTAACCTCAAGCATTCAGTGAACCCTTCTACCGCCCATTTAGAAACGGAGTAAGCTGAACGACCTGGGGCACCAAAGCGGCCAAGCATACTGGCAACGGTGATAACTCGACCTCCAGATTTTCTCAAAAGGGGGAGTGCAGCCTTTGCAGTTCGAACGGTTCCCAAAACGTTGACGTTCATCATTTTCTCCTGGACATCGAGTGGAATCCATTCAACTATGGATAGTTGAGAAAATCCATGGTTAGTTACTTTTTTCAGTCGAATCGAATCTCGTAATTTACATGCATCAAATTCTGTATGTATGTGTATAATTCCTATTCCTACCCTCTCCAAAAGTGGAAACGCCAGCATTAGTAATAACAGCCCATAATTTTGTGCCCTTTTCATTCAGTTTCTTCTCAACAAACTCCAGCTCCATGTCTTTTGACACATCTGTATGAAAGACATCAATGCCCAATTTTTTCAGTTCTAGAGCGCCTCCTTTGTCTTCGAACAAAACTCCAGCGAAAACATGGAAGCCCTATGTATTTGTAATTGGAAAGGACACACTTTACTACCAAGCTTTAAATTTTGTTTACAATATTTTATGAGTAATAAGTAAATAAACGTACAAATTGTTATATCATCATTATTTGTCTAACAACTTACGAGCTTTTGCAAAGCTTTGGCGGTAGCATTTCCAAACCCAGTATCGCAACCAGTAATTAATACTGCTTTGCCCTCTGGATTGATCTATGTATTGTATAACAATATAGTTAAAATTTGCATTAAAAAGCATTTCCAATATTTCAATTCGTATTACATGTTATCCATCTTTTTAAAAAATAATCGTTTACCAAAACTCTGTTCAGTGCAATGACAGCCGCTGATGAGCCCACGACCAGGAGGAAAAACCACAAATAAAAGGAGAATCCAATGAGCCACAGGAAATTGGAAACAAAGTAAGAGGCGACGGTAAAAAATAAAATCCTCTCGATCACGTCCAGCGGTAAGGATTTAAGTTGGTCCATGATTAAAACTACAATGTTACTAAACTCTACCGATTCAATTTAAAAATATGTCTACGAAAAAAAGGGGATAAAGATGATGAAGAATTTTGTGGAAAAAAAAGAAAAATTATTCAAGCCCAATAAAAAAACTCTCCTGGCTGCAACCAGATCTCCATTTGAATTTGGAATGAGGAATGAAAGTGTTGGCTAGAAACTACATGTATAAAATCTATAATATACCAACCTAGAATCTAACAGCGAGTCTAAAGTGTCTAGTTAGTAAGTATTAGCTACGGGAATCTAGTCGGCTTTATTTCATTATACAACATTATAGAATACATTAGAAAAAGTCATGTGTGTGTGGTTGCATATACACACAACACACATGATGCCCCTTTATTTCGACTGCCACGCATGCTTTTAACCTTCAAACTTTT
Source organism: Sminthurinus bimaculatus (assembly GCA_034698285.1). Classification (NCBI taxonomy): domain Eukaryota; kingdom Metazoa; phylum Arthropoda; class Collembola; order Symphypleona; family Katiannidae; genus Sminthurinus; species Sminthurinus bimaculatus. The sequence continues at coordinate 21,736 of JAQIVE010000410.1, forward strand.
GTCTGCACATATACCTACAGTGTAAATATAGTTAAAACCATATTATATTATGCTATATCTACAGTTAGTATAGATGCATATCCAAAATATAAAGTAAACAGTTTGTAGTGTAATGTATTTAATATAATATAGGTACACACAAGTATTAATCTTAGCTAAAGATAAAGTAGTGTACAATAATATAATGGTCTCATTTCCATACTACACACTACCATGTAGTATTATCCATAAATATGTTTGTATGTATGTATCGTTAACCTGACTACTGACTACCTATACTAAACAGACATGTGTGTGTGTGCGAGAATCCTAAGTGTGTATTATTATCACCCTTTTTTGCATTTACTCTCCTGCATATTTCAGTATATATCACACTTACACACACACACACTCTCTCTCTCAAAATTGTACCTCGATCCTAGAACATCCGAGCGAACCCAACTGACAATACAGGGGACAGACCAAGACGATAAAGACCGAGAGACAGAAAAAAAAATTGGAGAAAATATACGTAGGTCGATTTGTAGATGTGTACTATGTACTAGTACATAGAATATATAATTAAAAAGGCAAAGAACATTTTTTAATGCAGTAAAAGACACATTGATATACACACGCTGATGTGTATACATAGTCAGAGAGAGTGCTGAACTTGCAAAAATATTTTTTGAAGAAGCCAACTTCCAACTTTTAGAATCTGATATTTAGGTATAGGTATATATTATATATTGTAGAATAGATTTCATGCTATATACACAGTATATCTTTATCGTCATGTGTGTTCATCTGTACTTTTCATGCAGTATCTCCTAGTAAGTTTGTATTGTACATATGTATGTGTATTTACATCCATTTGATGCAGCCCACTTGCACCTCGGCATGTGTGTTTTCGAAAATGAGACTACGAAATATTACACAGTGAGACAGCAGATGAAAGAAAGACTTATTGCATTGTGCAAAAAATTACGCTAGAGACGTATACTACAGTAGATTGTGCCAAACTCTATAATTCTAGAACTAACGATGAGTATGTATACAAGTACGCTTGTGCTGTGAGCAGAGGTCGACTTGCATTAATTATACTGCATTAAGTCCTGCCAGCATGAAAATCTGTCAACAATCTTAAAATGTAAATATGTATACACGTAGAAAAATTATTCAAGCCATTTACTACGCGCTATTCACCTATTATTAGTGAATTTAATTACAAACGATCTATATTTAGTTTGTCTCTTTATGACAAAATGTACCATGTGTCTGGTAGAGTACACAGGTGTAACATATAGAGAACAAGATGACAAAAAATTCTCACTGAGAATACGATAGAAATAGTAAATGCAGGCTTTTTTGTAATAATGTAAAAAAATGTTTTCTCCTTCTTTTCTCTTTTATTGATATTCGGTATTTACTTGTCAATACCGAATTTTTAATTAAAAAGTAAATGTACGATAGCTCAAGATTAAAAATATCACTGTAGAAAAATAAAGCTAGTTTTTTCTTTTTGGTATGCATGTATTGGGGTAAAAAAATAAATTATGAAAGGTAAAAGGTGTGGAATCGTAAGTTAAAAATATAAAAAGTTGTGGAAACTTTTTTAGGTTTTTCTAGTAATCCAACGATGGAGAGAAACGATGAAGGAATGTAATAGTAACCCATAGTAACAAACAAATATTTTCTTATGTATAGGCTTGTAAGGCTTGCAACATTCGATCGTACACATATTCATCCGCCTGAAAAGTGTGTAACAAAAACCATTATCAGTACTTTATAGAAGGAACCGTTTTGATGATTACAGGAACATTTTTCGTTTAAAAACAAACTTACATCTTTCCCATAAATAAAATCGAGGTGATTAAATGTGTCCGAGTCAATTCGAATGTTGGCGACGACGTTTGGAAGCTCGGCTACAGTTTTTTCAACATCCTTTATTGTAAAGGGAACATATATAGTTAGTATTTTACTAGGCTTATCAATCAACCACAAAAAATCGTATCAAATTATATTTTGAGTTCTATGAAACTAATTATTGTTAAAAACTTACACGTGGCACAGAGAGCCAGTCATTCTGAGCCCACATATTCACCGTTTTTGCAGTGACTTTGGTCAAGTCGTAACTTGGAGGCGTTGCTGAATTGTACTTGGCTAGATTTCCTTGGCGACCATAATCATAGTGAATGAACTTGCCCGTGTTGATCCAACTATACCAGTGACTCAACATTTTGACACTGATCGAACTAGGAGTTCCTCCCAGCATCACGGGCATCATTGATGGGTTGGACTGAGCAGGGTTGAAGCCAGCAATTAGGAAAATGAAACTTGAACACAAACCAACTTTGTTTAGACTCGCTTCTGGCTGACAAAGCAGAGGAAACAAAGTTCTCATGATTGGGAAAAGGAACTGAGGAAGGAATTCCCCATGATTCAAAGCAGTAACCACAGTCTGCAAATTAATACGGAACATTTTTAAATTCGACTACCAATTAAAGTTAATTCATTGTAAATACACGGGTAAACCTACATAAGAATATTATTTATCATGCATAACATGTTATTTCCATACGTCTTGGACCCTCGCTAAGGGTGCAACTAGACGAAGAACTGGACTCTTTACATTTCCAACGTATGCCGTGGTTCCCATTGAGACAAACACATTGATTTTGTCATTGTATTCTGGAAGAGATGACATGCAAGCAAAGAAAACGGCGGACCCTAAAGAGTAGCCGACCCAGTTAAGTCGGGGTTGGCCAGTCACAGCTAAAATGTAGTCAATGGATGCGGGGACATCGTTTAAAGCAATCTCGTCAACCCTTAGAAAAAATTCAAAAGCCATATAAATAATCAACATCAACTTACAATTTAATGTCCAGCAGAAATGTTCACCAAATAATTTAAAACAGTGTTTTAATTCTAGTTAAAATGGTTTTGGTACGAATAATCCCAGTAGGCGCCAGAGTTGACATTCAAGTATTGATGCATTCTGGAGTAAACGTTTCCCCGGGCATTCAAAAGCCACACGTCGTAATTGTTGTCCGCCATTTTGTATGCTAAGTTTTGATGGGAAAATATTTCACTGTTTCATCATTTACGATCAACTTTTTTCAGGCTATCACAATAATAATATTTTGAAAATACCAAAAGCTCTGTGTTTTGAATTCATAAGGAAATCTCTGGATGATTGGAGCATTCCGTGAAACGCGGCAATGACTGGACGCCCAGGAGCTGGAATTCGATGAGCCTCCAGAATATAACCATCTCTTGTAACAATTCTGTGTTTCTCCACAGTATATCCTTTGGACTCCATTAGTTCCGGCTATTTTTGATAATTTTCAGTATATTATTCACTCATCCACGACAAATTTCTACAACCTTCAACTACAGTAGAAGTCTTTTTTACTGTGACGGCATTTCCACACTTTCGATTTGTTACTTGAATTGTTAGTAGAATTAAATATTAAAAATTAAGTGGTAGTTACTCACAGCATTCAAACGAATGTCCGGACTTCCAATATTAAAACCCATTCCGAAAAATCGACCGTTCGACCAAGACTTTTTCTTGCTGAAAACTCGTCTCTTAAAATTTGTACTTTTGGGGGAGGCTCCACTATAGCTAAAACTTTGGTTAAAGTCGCCATGGTAAAAATGCGGATGGCTATGAATATATGTAATGTCATTTCTAAATGTCATGTCATGACTTGGATTGTTTGAAAAAGAAGACGCGGACACTTGATAACTTGGAGAGTGCAAACTGCTTAGTAAACAAAATATTGACGAAAAAATCACAAAAACACTCGAGTTGTTCGTCCATCTTATCTTTAAATTGTGTCTCAAAGTATAAATCTGGAATGCACTGTTCATTTTTAATTGTATCACACACTTGTCTGGGGAAACCCCGTTTAATTTTCAACCGGTTTTATGTTTTTTGAACCAGGAACAACAAGGTAACAATAATACATGTGTAAAAACAGATGGCAAAAAGCGAGAACAGGCAATTACTACAGTATACTTTCCAACTTTAACTTTAGATGCTGGTTAGAGACTCAAGATAACTGACGAAGCAGACGAAATTGAAATCGAGACAAAATTAAGTTGAGTTGACACACAGTGTCCAATGGCTTGTGTAAATATCACACAAATAAATTAAACATTAGTCACTAAAAACTAACTGTGAGGATTATGAAACAAAAAAATGTGTTTCGAATTACATACAAGTCAAAGGTAAAAGTGGTCAAGACTCGAGCCGATGAAAGGGATAGTGTGAAAAATTTTAAAACAATGGACGATATTGCGTATTCGCATCCATTTACAAAGTATGTGTGGAAGTGGATCTTTGTTCTTTGTTCTACTAACACTTTCGTAGACTCTTTCAAAGCAGAAGTCAGACAGAGGAGAGAGACAGATAAGGACTGTTTGAAATTTGACAAGTGGGCTCATCGATGATGGGATTAGAGTTAAGACTGTTAGTGGATGTTAGTGGAAATTAAGAAATGCAAAAAATACACTTGAAATATATTCCGTATGTATTTATTCTGTCATCTCTAATGCTAAGTGGGATTTCCAATATAATATGTAGAAAAGGAAGAAGAAGTATATGATATGTATATAGTAGTAGAGTTGTATAGAGGTTTTTCTTTTTTTTAAATTCCAAGACGGACGTACAAATATTTGTCATGTATGTATAAGTAATGAATTGTAAAGAGTTTGCACTTTGCTTCATAATTTTCCGAGGAAATCATGTATCAATTATCAATACATTCACTGAAAAGGAGCTGTAGTTAGAGTGCCACATTTATATTTTATGTATGTCTGTAGATATTTTATATTTTGATTAAGAATCACAATTTAAATGCTTCGGGACACCTTTAAATCAGTTTATTCTGGTCCTTTGTTGAAACAAAGGATCAGAGCATTTTTAAGGGCAATTTTTTGAAAAAAACTGCAAGTGATAATAAAACTTTTCAAATCTTGTGCTGGTTTTAGAAAAATTGAAATGTTTACTGGCCACCTCCTAGACAGTTTGAAAGCAGAATGTATATACTTAAGTATCTTGGTGTTTTCTCTGTGTGAAAGAGGCTCACGAGGGAGTGAAACGTCTCGTCTCAAGAAAGTGAATTTAAATATTGTGTTCCGTGAGTGATTTGTGTGTAATATGCATGCACACATGTAGTTTGTTTTTATATTTGTCTAGTCAAGTTCATTGCAAGGGAAAAGAATTGCGCAAATGTCTATAATAAAAACTTGCAACCTCAGTACTTACTTTATACTGGGTGCCCACAGTATAAAACAATATTGCAATTTTTACATATTATTGTATCCATATCCGTATTCCTTATTTGAAACCCATTTTTCTGTCAGGTAAAACGTTTGAATACGCATAATAACTCAGACTATGACGATGGCTTTTCGAAATCGTACATTATACACATTTAGCTACTTGACCGTATACGTGGTAAATATTATAATAATATTATATACGAAAATTAATTAGGCATCTTAACGTCTCTATATTATGTACATACATATGTATGTACGGTTTGAAACGAGACCACAGTCGCTTCAATGCAAAAAGATCACAGAAAGACCACTGCATATAAGAAATAAGAAACTTGCATATATGTAAATAAACATATGTAAACTGTTCCAAATTTAAAGCACGCACTATGAATGAGAGATATTGAATCCCATTTAATTTTATGAGACTTTTTCCAATTCTAGTGCAATTATATGTACATTAATTAGTGTGTACAATGTACATACACTGTCGTTTTCTTTTTCTATTTGTGTATCGCGTTTTTATGTTCTTCCTACAACATAGGATACATATACTCGTAAATTATACATGTCTAGATTTAACTAGATTTTTAAACGTTTCATGGCTCATGGTTAATTTGATTCACCATCTTTAAATTTTAAAGCGACTAATAAGCAATCGCCATTGTTACTGAATTGAAGAACAAGCTGCAGTTTAGTTGAAATTAAAACTTTGTAACAGGTGTAAGCAACTACTTCCGACTCACAGTCACAATAGAATGTGTGCATACACTTCAGGTAACAGATAACAGGTAACACGTATCATATCTTATATGTATTATGATGGCTTTCACAATGAGAAGAAGACTTTTGTTTTCGCACCTCCTTTATGCAAGATTTACATATTTGTTTTGTTTCTTCCCTGTTTCATACAAGGGATACTCCATACACATATTTATTTCTCGTAATGTCAAACAAATGCCAGTACCATAATATAGTATCGTTTAGTATGATTATGACATGCACGGCAATCATCCGTTTAGAAATGGTATGTATAGTGTGTACAATGTACAACATATGTATTGTGCAAGGGAAAAGTACAAGATTCCCATACATTTCTATTTCCATACTATTTCCACACGTTCAATTCAAAATTGGCCAGATGATAACACATTCTTTAAAAATATTTAGGATAGCACACCATGGAGATCAGTATTAGTAAAAAATGTGCAGAACAAAATGCATAATTAATGGGTTCTCACACTTTGTGTCTAAATTGTTAAATGCATGCATTTCCATTTTTCCATCATTGGTAGTGACACATGTACTGTGTGCTAGTACTGGGACGTTACTCGACTATTCTATTAAACATCTTGCTGTTTTCTTTCTCCTTTGTTGTATGTAACTATTATAACATGTTGTGAGACATATACCGTAAATATTCCAAAGTAATTGTGACTGTATTCATGGTCGTAAATAGTCCTATTAGTAGCCGGGTGTAATTGGTTAGGAAAAGCTTGTAAAGCAGTCCTAGCTACAATCTGGGTGTTGACGGTCTCTGATGTTATGTAGTCCTTTTCTGCCAATGTTACGTATTTTTGTAACTGTTCTGTTACGAAATTGTAATTCATATTATTTAACCAGCATAATACAATACATGATTCATCATTCCCACTTCTTAATCACGATGAAAAATAGCCAATAACAGAGAGACATAATCGTAGGGAAAACATTATAATTTTTAAATACGTGTCGTTCAGGTCCCCACGTTGTTAATCCGCCGTTTAGAAATGATAGGCATAAATAAAACAGAAGAAAAGGATCAAGTAATAATAGTTTTTTTGTATCTTTTGTTCTCCCCTTTCGAATTGATTGAAACTTGAAAGACGAAAGAATAACAGGCTTAGGTGATCGAATGACGTTAAATATAATATTATAATACCGAAGTGACAAAAAAGGCTGTGAAACGAAAGAGCACTAATTGTGCGCATAAGAGAACATAAGTAGGCTCAGTTACTAAACAGAAACACCGGTATGTCATTACATAGCTGCGAAGAATGGTTTTTATTTGTGGATGTAGTAATTATGAACGCTGACCATCATACAAGTATTACAATGGAGTTGAAACTAAAATATTTTGAGCATCAATAAGAAAGAAACAATCGACTAAAGTGGACTAAAGGAATTGGGCACGCATATTTACATGTGTAAAACAATTTATAAGTGCAGTTTGGCAAAAGTAGTGTTTAGTTTAAACACAGGTTAACATTATAATATTATTATGTCTTACATTTTGGTTTGATTCCTTGTACGTATAGGATGTACAGCACTAAGACTATCCTGCAAAAAATTATGTTTCAAAGTATAATGTAGTAGGTTTATAAACTCACCATTTCCGATTTGATACTACCATTGGTTATTGAACCAACAGAAAAAAAGTTTTAAAAAATGACACAGAGGGCCATATCTACTTATGTAGTAAAATATTCAACGTTCGGTATGCATTGACGTTTCAGCTGTTTGTCTTTTTGGGCACAGGACAGACCATTAATTAAGTAAACAAGAGGGAAGACAAAAGTAGATATTTATTTACATTTACACACACGCTTGACTACGCATAAAAGAAAATGTCAAGATTATTTAAATTGTGGGAGGTGACTGGTGAATGTCTCCAAAAATAATCTGTATAAAAATCAGTATAAAAAGAGGGCCGAATTTAAATATGTATTGGCAAGCACAATCATGCATTCATTAATGAAAATTCATAATGAAAATAGTAGTGCTATACAGATTCTCTACAAGAGCCATGACAATACTCTTTTACATGTGGCCGATTATTAAAATGTGTTTTTAAAAAAAAATTCTGCACATACGCAAAAGCTTTCCATATACCGTTTGATAAAAAAAGATTTCTTGTATAACGTCTCGATATCCTAGGAGACCGCGATATAAGATTGCCAATTTTCCCTAATAAAATAATAGAATTCTATGGAGACACATCAGCCGAAACTTTGAAATTTATGTGACTTGGCATGCGAATCCTCGAGATTTTTTGGTACTTCTTGCAGTAATGTTTTGTGCTAATTATTCCACGTTATAGGTATTACATTTTGCCATGTTATTTATACGTATCTTACAATAAACTTGCAAGTACTGGTAAATAAATGTGGTTTAGATCTTACGAATCAAGCTCAAATCACATGAACTTTTTACAAGACATCAACAAGGCAGACTTATTTCTGCATACTATACATACATATGTAAATGGTTCAAATGCAGTGCACATAAGTACACTCAACGGAGTACAGTGTGTAAAACAGAAAAAATTAAGGGTCTTCGACTCCTTCCATCAAGTTTGAAGTTTAAGAGCTTGGATTATGTTACGAAACATTTTTTGGTGATACAAAGCACCCATGGCTCGAGCCTTGGTGTCGATTGAAAAGCTTACTAACATTTTATCACATATTGTATCTGTTTGGTAGTATAGAAACAAAGGCTAGTATTGGATCCATATTAGTGGCTATGAAATAAAGCCTAGACACATTTGTACAAGATACATATATGTATATAAAATGAGCAGTGTTTCATTTTAATATCAAAACACAGTTCTAACTTATCTTGTATCTCATTTTAAGCATGCATCTTGTTTCGGTTTTATCATGTCTATCATTACAACAGTCGTAAATGTATTTTGTACAAAGTTTTTCAATGTTAAAAATGTAAAAGAATATTCTGCAAATTTGCAAAGGTAAAAAATGCTTAAAACGTACATATTTCTGCAAATTTGAGTAATTTGTTTATAGGTATTTTCTTTACACAAATAATCTTCATCTACACAACTATTATCAGTTGTTAAAAGGTACCCAAGGCATACATACTCGTAATAGATATCTTGGCATCATAAAATTTCCATCTCAATGTTACACATCTAGAGTTTACGTTTTGTACCTAATTGTTGACTTTGATCTTTGAACGGTCAATCGAAATTACATTATACATAATATAGGTACATAACCTTAACACAATGGGGAAATAAAAAAGGTATTATTATTATTCGCGTTGTGTTCGGTCATAAGTGTGTATAATTTGAATTGTCATAAAAATTTCCATAACTGATTCACCATTCATCATGCTTTGGCTCCCTAAAAATGCTTCAAAGCATCATAATGCGTTTATCTTGTATAATTAATAACTAGTATCTCATCATGTTTATTGTGTAGTGTCATAATTATTAGCATCAACATTTGTATCTTCTACATTCTACATCGTATCATTAAAATGATGCAATACATATTGTCAAATCGCAATTTATGTGTAACCGAGATCAGTTAAATTTTTGAGGCACACAATTGGAGTTTCAGTTGAAACACGACGATGAGAATTGAACCTAAACATACCTCATTTTAATAGAGCTTGTCAAATACAAGTCTGCAAATTTCATGTCTTTTAGAAGTTGAAAAATTGACATTATTATGACCTCAAGAGGTCTCGTTGAAGTCGCATCACATAAATGTAGAAACTCTCCAAAAAATGTGGAATTAAATCTGTCCACTGTTCATTCAGCTGTAAGTACAGATACGCATTTTGTAGCACACTTATAGAACTACAACTTTAAGAACTATTTAAACTGATTTTAGAAACAAAGACAGAATTTTGGAACTTTTGGAACCAGAAATGTTGTTTAGAACCATAGGAAAAATAGTGACATGGATTCTATGAGCAAATAAGGTCGTACACAGTTAAGCAATCTACAACGAACATTGAACTTTCAAGAGTAAGCGACTGTCGTATACGCATTGTACTTTTTCAGACAATGAGTGCATTTAGCTGTAGGTTTACTTTTATATCAATACTTTAAACAGCTTGAACTGCCAACAATGACAATAAAAACATTGTTGATGGTGGATGGGGGACGTTCATAAATAATTACACAGTATAAATGTAGCCGAAAATTCAAGAAAGTCCTCTGTACATTCTGTACAGAGGATTTTCTTGCAACAATTTTTATACGGAGCAGATAAATTATCTAGAAACTCCAATGACTGTGTGATAATTTTGAACCCGGCCGAGAGCAGGTAAAATGACCTATATATGTATATTAAGTTCAGAGTTCGTTCCATAATCAATTTTATTTTAGTCATTTATTGTAGTTCAATTTATAGAGATTTAGTACTAAATTATTTCCCAGTGAGACTAAAAATGATAATTTTTAGTCGAAAAAGGTTCACCATCCAGTTTGTTTTGGCCTGCGGTGCTATTATTTGCTTATTGTACACGACCAAGAGGCTGCAGGATTTGTGGACCCGGGAGTACAGTAACTATTATTCGTATTAAATAAAATATTACTAGCTGTAGTAAGTGTACGAAAAAACACAGAAAAAGATGTAAATGTACTCTTTGTATTTTTGACCACAAGCGCATCAAAAAATCACCAAATCTCATGATAATATCATGAAGTTTCCTGAGTTTTTTTCCTACTCAAAATATTTACATGATTATGAATTATAAAGTAATTTCTAGCGCATTGCATGATAAATAAATCCATTCTAATCTATTTCTGTATGTATTGCATATTACCAATTTTAGAACAGAAGACTGAATATGCCAATTCAAAAAATCAGTACAAAGCCTCGAAATTTCCAAAGAACGTACCACTGATTCAGCTCTTTGGTCCCTGGAATAGACCATCTGTAAGCTGTTCCAAGCCTTGCAAACTTAGTACAGGAAAAAAACTGCTATCAAAAGCCGATGCTGTAGTTTTTTACCCAAATGATAGAAGAATTAAGTAATTAACTTTTATTGGACCAGTACAAAAATAAGACACGATGTGTTATATTTTAGAAGCTTTTAATTTACGGCATCTCATTGGGCAAATTTTCAATGTGCTCATTGCAGAACGCTAAAATTGAAGAGAAAGGATCGACAAATTTGGATATTTTATATGTTAGAGTCTCCGCACATCCCATTCTTTGTCACCTTCTCAAATTCTGAAGTCTACAATTGGACCATTACGTATCGGCATGACTCGGACATAGTCAGTCGATATTATGGTCACTACCATTTAAAGAAGGGAGTAAAAATTACACCGGAAGTGCTGGAGGGCCTGTCAAACCATTCTCTTCCGGTCCCTCCTGAAAAGCTCGATAAATTTCGGGAAAAGTACTTGAAGGGTAGAACCAAACTGATGGCCTGGACTTCGAGCCACAAGAAGTGTGAAAGTGAAGGCGGGCGAGAGGCTATGGTGCGCCTTCTTGATGAAGCTCTTGGCGTGGACAAATTTGGAGCTTGTGGTCCTAACAAGTGCAAAAAGGATCGCGGAGACATCTCAAATATCCCAAGTTGTTATCAGCAACAGAGCAAAGAGTACAAATTTTATCTATCCTTTGAAAACTCAATTTGTAAGGATTATGTGACCGAGAAGCTTTTCCACCCCCTGAATAAGGGAATGGTGCCCATAGGATATGCAGGGGTGGATTACTCCCGCCATGCCCCTCCTGGCTCCTACATCGACTCCCTGTCCTTTCGCAATGTCTCAGCCCTAATTGACCACATCAAATTCCTCGACAAGAACCCGGAGGAGTATCTCAAATACTTTTTATGGACCGAGTACTACGAAATTTTGTGGCCGATTCCAGTTCAATGGTGTACGCTGTGTGAAAAGCTTTGGTCCATCTCTGTGGTTGATAAGCAGGGTCATCGGAAAATTGACCCCAGCTATTCAAAAGTCCACAGAAATATCTCCAGTTGGTTCTCCTATCGATTGGGCAGTGATGATGACGAAGGAACGTTCAACCCTAAGTGGGTTCCCGCTTGTCTCCCCGTTCCCAAACTTAAATGATTTTAATTGATAATAATAACTGGGCGAAGACTGTTTTTTTAAAAAATATTCAGATAGATATTTTATTCGTACTTCGTTGTGTTTTCTTATCTGTGTCCTTAAAATTTTTGTTATTTTTATTATGTTTTAACAAATTTTTGTTTTGTACTAGATTAATAAATGCATTTCGTAAATACGAATATAAATACTCCCTTCCTCTACGAAAAAAATCAAAGTAATCTAATAATTTATTTACATCTAGTTGCAATATTGTATGTAAAGGGGTTTGCAAAGTTCGAATTTGACTCTATACTTTTGGAATTCGAGAAAAGGCGACGGTTGATCCTCGATCCAACCCACCATCGACATTAGCAGAAACGGCAGTAGTAGCTACCTTAAATCTGAGCTACCATTAAAAAAATAATACAGACATAAATGTATTATGCATTGTTATTTTATATGTACAAACACAGATTCGTAATTTATGTTACGACACGCAGACATATACAATATACAATATAGACTCAAACAACAGCATCATCACAATGTATGTACATGAATGCTTTTCCTTTTTGGTATAGGTAGAATGCATTTTTGTACGTTAGCAGAAGTTATAATAGTAATAATCATAATGTATGTAGTATAAAACATAATAACATAACATGCTGAATGAATGTAGAATCAGAATCCCTTTTCAAATCTGTGGCTCGTATACATAAGTAACGTTGATGTTCTGTTTCAGCTGTAGCTATGGCTCTCTCCTTTTCTGCTTTTCCCCATGTAATAATAACACAATAATAATAACAAAGGTACCAGTATAGATATAGTTAGGCATATAGTATTTACACATATTTATATTATATTATGCCTAAACTTGCACACTTACACACATCAACGTGATTATTATGTTCATTCACATCCTCGTTTATTCTGTAGTTATATACCAAATTATATTATAATACACCAGCAGTTTACTCCAAAACATTCATAGTGAAAGAAAGAGAGAAAATCTCGCCAAAATTAAATAAGCATACGATATTTACCAGATCAGACCGAGGCAAAATGTGTAGCAGTCAAAACGTCGAAATGTTTGCACCCAGAACTCACCTGTCATCTTTCTCTGCTTCCTCTGAGTGCATTTTTGTTCCTCATCAATATCATCGGTATCTACCATCATTAGTACCATCATCATCATTATCGTCAAGCACACCGCAATTGCAAGGGAGAAACATAGTACATATACATATATTAGTAGCAGTACGAATTTTTAAAATTTTATTCACATCTGAATAAAACCGATGTAATTTCCAACATAAACGTGTTAGAATTTTCATAGACTCCTACTTGGTTCATCATACTGTCGATTAGTAATAAGATTGGTATTTGTTTTGATCACGATCGAAGCCGCGACAAAGTTTGGAAGTGGGAATTTTTATGTGCTGACTAAACCACTTACATACAATAACGTGCAATAATATCATATTATGTGTAACGGTGATTCAAAAAGATTATGACAGTGGTGTAAAGTTAATATTATTTGCACACATGTATGTATGTGTGTGTGTGCTTTAGTAGGTAGTGCTATTAATATTGAAAATTGAAAATGGAGTAAGTTTAATTTTCAGTTATTCTCAAAATATTATATCTTACATCGACGCTTATTTATCATTTGCAAGAGTTTTTCAAGTATCGATGACTGTTTTTGCATAATATTATATTGTACATGTATTTATGCACACGTATACAGAACTAATACATAATAATAATATTATGGACTACCTACAAGTGTGTGAATTTCACACTGTGAAAGTACTTGTGTGAAGTTGTCTCCCCAACTGCGTGTCAATATCAATACTTTACAGTTTACACTAACATTAGTAGATACGTTAGTAGAGCTTAACTACCGCTCAATTTTTATCCCCAAATAAACACAAAATGAATAAACAAAAAATATATGAAAAAAATAATATAGTATTTAATCCTTAAATTACAAGTGAGATGTGCTCGAACGTGAAATGTGTCAATGTTCAAACTAAAGGATCTGTTTATTGGTTTAGGAACTTTTTTAATTCAATAATAAGATGAAAATTAGAAAAAAAAATTAAACTATTTTAGTGACAATAAAAAAAAGAACTAGAAACTTGAGATGCAAATGTGCGAATCTCTGCAAACATCGCTTGTGCATTAGTTGACCAAAAAACCGAAAACATTATAAACTGTAATTGATCTAATCTCAAAAATTACAACAATTGATACACTTGAGAATACACCCAATTTAATTTACTTCATTGTTCTAGGCACGAGCTATGTAGATACACGTGTTGAACTTTCAGGAGAGTATTTCTAGTGTCTCTACACAACCATACACTACATACATTCATTCAGGTATCACTGAATGAAGATGATAAAAACTGTATGCATTTATATTGTCTTTTGTCTACCAGGCTGCCGATTGAATCGAGACAACCGTTATCAATCTCTATATACTTAACTTCATAGTTAATGAATGAATGTGTTGTACTGTTGAAATAATTATAAAATTTAAAAAGTTCCCTACTAAAATTGCATTATCATTTGTACATTAATTAGGTGAGTTTTCCCTTTACATACCGAGGGTATACAATAATAGAAGTGTATAATATTTTTTATTTTAAAGTGCATTTTTACTAATATCAGCAAACTGATAAGCGTACCTGTAGTTAGACTGTTAAAGTTAGTACCGTGCAGTAGAATCTCCATTCAAAAATGTACACTGTCAATCTTCTAGACTAAATATACATGCTCAGTGTATGCGTACTGAAATCAGAATGCCTGCACATAATACAACTAATGCACTGAACACTGAACATTACATATTATAAAGAATTAGGCTATTCATAATCTTTTTATCATGAATCGTGTACCTCAACACACTGCATGAAAAAAAATCATGCGAAAAAAGCTCGATTATATTTGACTGACAATTGACATTATATTTATCTTCTTTATACTACTTGTAATAATAATAATAGTAATACTAATCTTTAGTAATATCTATACCTGCTACATATAAGTAAAATAATTTTAAGAGTAGTGTATATTTCCTATTTGATTTCATTTTTTTATTTTCCATTCTCATATCCTAAAAGCAAAGTAAGTAACTAATATTAGTATCATTAGTAAGTACATTTAGACTTAGCTAGACTATCAAATTATTATATAGGTTTGTCTGATACCGTAGAAAAATGACGTTTAAAAATAAATAAGGAAGCTGTTCCATTTTTTAACGTTTAACACTATCAACCACTTTTGATTAATATTATGTTCAATATATTTTTTAGTATTTACATAATTTATAATTTACTTCATCATTTTTGAACTTACGTCGAAAATACTAATCGTGCATTCTCGTTAATGTGTTGTGTATAAGTATGTAACTATACTATATTAGTTACTGTGGAACAATATTATTCTTTCAGGACGTTTTTCCAAATGTAAATATTTGGGCGAGAAAACAGTTTTAACTATATTATTATTAAAATATTATACGTCGTCCCTCCGTTTTACTTTCTTTCACTATAGACTGTGTTTTTGTGCATCATTTACTCCAAACTCCAAAGATAAGGCAGGAGACTGCATGAAACAAAAATGAGTTTGCCATGTGTAAGATACATGTGTGTATATTATGTAAGTGT
This sequence comes from Sminthurinus bimaculatus, assembly GCA_034698285.1. Taxonomy (NCBI): domain Eukaryota; kingdom Metazoa; phylum Arthropoda; class Collembola; order Symphypleona; family Katiannidae; genus Sminthurinus; species Sminthurinus bimaculatus. The sequence continues at coordinate 37,474 of JAQIVE010000410.1, forward strand.
GTCTGTATACATTATACATTATAGGTACTAGTGGTTGGAACTTGTAGTGTAAAATTTAAATACCTTTTTGTCTGTCATCATCAAACTCTTGGAAAAAGGTGTGCAGTACATGGATTTGTGTTTATTATCTACTCCACAGGCATCAACTAGTGCACTAAAAAATAAATACAGAAATCGAGTCTCTTCTTTACGTGTCTTTTCTGAAGAAACTTTTGAGAGTAGAGTCAAGAGTTTCGAATTTCGAAGAAAACGAAGTGTGCTTGGGCCTTTGAGTCGTTTTTTTGCGAATCGTAATACTTGAGAAAATAGAGTGGATGACGAACGTCAAAACTGAAAGAACAAGAATAAGATAAAACCAAATTGCTAAAACCGAATTGGATTAGCGAAGGAGGTCAACATCGACAGAATATTATAAAAATATAAACATAACATCTATATGACTCGCTCCAGATCTAAAAACAAGAACCAGAGCTCTTATAATAATGTATTCTGTTTAATGTTCTGCAATGTTTAGACGGATCAGGATTACATGCAAAATATATTATAACTGTGTATAATATAATCATAGGGACCATACTTCGAATTAGACTAGGTACTCTAGGAAATATTTTTTACGGAAAAGATTAAAATTCATCAAATTTCCAGCAAACTATTACAATTAAAACCAGCATGCCGTAGAATTTCCAAGAATTTTAAGAATTTGAGCAGCTAAATTAAGTATTATTATTGTCTAGATGGAACCGAGAAGTTGTAGAGAAATTCAAGTGGAGAGTAATCAAAAGAAAGCTTGGGGTGTGTGTGTAGTGTGTACTGTGTAGTATTTGTATTTAAAAGGCAATGGAAAATTTAAAAAAACTTCTTGTCAATTTCCGACCTACGCACGGAAACATTTCCGTTGCTCTCTGTAAGAAGTGTATAAAAGAATAGATTAATTACTATTATTACTATGTAATACAGAGGGTATTTCTAGATTTGTGAGACGACTTTGAGCACTTGCCATTTCTTAACCATACGGTGGATTCCGAAATG
>JAQIVE010000411.1:0-38465 GCA_034698285.1 Sminthurinus bimaculatus
TTAAATCTAAAGGTTGAACGAAACATGTTGCTCCCTGCAAATTAGGTCATTCCAAAAAGTCATTTTTAGCATTTGACCAAACGAATCTCCCCAGGAGAAAATAATAATGTCATTTGGGTCAAATGAAAACTAACTATTGAAAATTGCAATTCAAAAACAGCATTTTAACAATTTTGATAATACTAAACAATATATATTATTCATAGTTCATAGTTATAGTAGCAAAATGCATTTAAAATGTATCACATCGATCAAATGAGCCAATGAATTATTATTGAGCGTTCTTTTAAATTTAAGATTCTATATAATTGATTCTGGCTGTGAATAACTCGACTAATGATAATATAGAAAATCCATTTCAAAAAGAGGTAGAAGGCTATTACCATTCTGCAACAAAAAAAAACATCCATTCATTAATTTCATCTTTATTTAGGAACGTTCATTATTTTAGTTATTATTAAAACGTGTCCCTTTTTATCATTGCTATCGTCTTTTCTTTTATACGTTTACTTAGCATATAACATAATATAGCTTATCGCTATCGAAAATCAAATAATGATAAAAATGGGATTATCGCTGTGGAAAGTAAACTATCGTTCACGATGACTAGTAGTAGAATAATTAATAATTATTATCATTACCCAGAAAGGCCGCCGAATAAAAACTTAATTGAATTCGGAATGGTTACCGGTGTAGCTTCTTTTGCTTGACTCATTTTTTTTTATTAAAGTCTTAAATTACGTGTTCTATACTTTTAACGCTGTATAATATATTACGTAGAAAGAGAAAAGGATAGTTTAACTTTTAACTATACAGACTTTTGAATACCATAATTAATTCACTATAGTATTGCTTGTACGTGATCATGTGAGACCGATACTAATAGTACTAGTCACAGGTCACAGAATCAAAACTTGTTCTCTCACAATACACAATGCAATTGATACATCTAAAATCTAAACCTCTGTTGAAATTCAAATTCAAATTGCATCTGCTCTATTCACATAAAAAGGATAATGGATGAGGTTTTAAAATCTTCTCTCACGAAAAACATCATGAAGCACGTGAGACTGGATGGGCAGACGGCGACCGTTTGTCAAAATTCTTCTTATCATAAACATCTGAGGTATCTGAATCATTGTATCATAATCTGTATAAAAATATAATAATAATATAATATAAAGTACCAAGTAAGTACTGGAATAAAAAGCTACTGTATCATTATGTAGCAGCATAAAAATAAACTATGCATTTACTCATTTACTCATATTTAATGACATTAAATATGCAAAATGTAAACTATGTACTTTTATATGTACACCACGATACTTAATTAATAATTATTCATGCGATATATTATATATAAGTCGTAAAAAAGTAGTCAAGTATCAAGTACATAGTGTAAATACATAAGACATAAGCGTACATCGTGCATAAGAAAATGGATTTACCTGCTTATTATTTACTTTTTAAAATCACTTATAACTGGTAACAAAATATCGTCGTTAAAACGATAATAAAGAATACAGAACCATGATGGACAACCGACAATTTTAGGTTATACAGTTGTCGTAAACCTATAACCGTGATCCGTGATATTTAGACTGAGTTTTATGTATGATTCATAGTTTTTAAACACAAACGATCAAAAACTTTAAAAAAAAACTTCAAAATTTTGTAAAATTTTATAAAAAAAATATATTTCAAAAGGGTTTTTCGTGCAACTCTTAATCTTTTATGACGAGTAAAATACATTTTCGATGACACTCAAAGTTTTTTTATGTGAGGGGCTGTTCAACAAAAAAAAACATATACGATCAAAGGGGGGAATGGGTGACCAGAAAATATCACTTCACATAAGCTCATGCATTGTGTATAAGGATGGGATTTCAAAAGGTACAAAATGAGAACTAGGAAACTATAACGTAAAAAAAACTAAACTGTATTAGTTAGGAAAAATGAGATACTACATGAACATTTCTTGCTGGAGGAATACTTACACCTTTCACCCTTGGTCGTTTGACGTCGTTTCTGAGTAGCCCCAATCCGTTTTATTGCTCTCTGGTGGAGAAATTTTTTTTGTCAGTTATATAACTGAGTTATAAGTGAACTACATACTACATACATACTACATACATATACATACTTATATTATACTTATTTAGGTAAACTCCGACGGTCGGAGTTCGACCGAGGTCAACGACTCAAAGTACTAAAATTTTAATTTGAGTGTGAAGATTTTTGCTTATACTAATATCTTTTGGTCTTATAAGATTAAGAATTCCAAAATTTTAAATGCGTTGTCCATACTCTCTTCACTCTTTACTCTTCTCTGACTACTACTACTACTGACTAAGTGTACATACAAGTACTTATTACTTACTTACTTATGGGCACTTATGTATGTGTGTATAAGTATATACTATACTATCAATATTACACTACTATGTACAAGTACGTGCATAAGTACTAGTACTCTTAAACTTTAAAACTCGCTATCCAGCCAGATCCATTTTTACCACAAATTCTCCCTCCAGTAGGAAATGTTAACGTAGTAGCTCATTTTTCCTAATTAATACAGTTTAGGTTTTTTTACGTTATAGTTTCCTAGTTCTCATTATAGTAAATAGTGTATAGTGTATTTAAATACGTAGAAAGGCGTGATCAACAAAATGGGGTCCGTGGTCGAAGACATGGATGTGGATTCAAAAAATGCAGAATCATCTTCACGGTAATTAACTTACATTAACTTCAGTATAGCATTATTTATTGATACTGTCTAAAAAATTGAAATGCCTTCTGTCGGCCTAATATTAGAGGAGCAGTAAAAAGTGGATTTTCGACTTCAAAACTTTAAAATCAATGCAAGTATGTACATATGTAATTCAACATGAAACATGAACTTTAGGTCCAGAAGTCCAGAACATATTTTTGAAAATTCTATAGTACCAAAATGTGAAATGCATCATTTTTTTTGGATTTTATTAAAATTTTAAAGTCTGCCTCTTTATTGTCAAGTACGAGTTTGCCGATGATGCTCTAAAATTGCCAGATAAAACTAGAGTTAATCGTCTCTAAACATCGTTGTCGTCCACTAATCTTGTCCATTCTCTGACCGAGATGGCTGCCAACGTGCAATGAGACTTAATAATTAATTACAATATTCTAAGCTTCTAAGCTGAATAGTGCATGCTAATTCAATGCTAATCATCTAATCATCCATCTAAAATTTGCTATTTGCGTAACTTCATTATTTTCATATATTTTGTACGTAATACTTAATACTTGAACACTACGATAGAACATAGAATGAAGAAATATAATATGCTTCACACCACTCGGGTATTCTTACAGCAATATTTATTACAAGGATTTTTTTATGCATTATTTCCTTTGTTAGAGAAACGTCTAGTCTTCTAAGTACTGCTGAAAACCAGAAGGGTGAGGCTGAAGACAACGTGTCCCTATCAACTGAGGAAAAAGACAGTACGCCCATGAACAAAGGAGAAAATACTCAAAGTAGGACAATTCCGACTTCCCGAAGTGTCGATCCGAGAGCCGTTCGTTTTCATGAAGAGGGGCTACCGATTGAAGTGCAAGTCTTTTTGTCCACAACAAAGTAAGCAGTTTTTATAAAAACGACAATGTATTATTATAATGCTAGTTACTAATTTTGATGTTCCGATACGTAGCACATATTTATGATTTATTGTACACTCAGCATGAAGTGTACAATAAAAAGTTTTACTTTGTACAGTAGCAAGTATGTAAATAGAAATCACTATAAACAGCTACAATGCTGTGTGTTTTAATTTTTACTAATTGATTACAATAATCGGTGTATACTTTAAAAGGTTTGTAGCCTTTGAAGTATGTATATTATAGCGATTTTTTTTATTTACCTCCATCCTGTAGTTTATTTTATTATAATCTAATGTGTATTACATAATGTTAACAATGGTAGTATCATAACTTATAAATTTTAAATTTTAATACGGTGTATTTAATGTGTTGTTTTTAGGAGAACCGAAAATGCTGACATCATTCTCGTCTCTGAGCATAAAAAAGTACCAACTCATAAGGCTCTGTTATCAGGATATTCAAATTTTTTCAAAAGGAAATTTTCTACTGATGTTCCACCAAAGAAAATTCCAGGGATACAAAGACTTAATGTGGACATTCCTCCCAAAATTCTTACTGTCCTTGTAGAGTGAGTGTTTTTACTAGATTATGCCTAGATAGTTTTTCTAGCTATTTAGATGACCAATTTTAAGTTAATTTCAAACATGTCAAAAATATAATAATATACTTTTATCTGTCTATTTATTTCTTTGAAACTAACAACAATGGTTTTCGTAATATTAACTCCTTTTGAAATCTTGTTTTCCAGTTCCTTGTACAATAAAGGAAGCACGTTGTCCTTTGATCAAGCAAAAGATCTAATAACATACACCACAAAACATGAAATTGAATACATTTCCAACAAGTGTATTGAACTTATTAGTGACAACGTGTGTGCAGAAAATTGCTTGGAAATGCTTATTGTTGCCACTGACTCAAATAATAAAAAGTTTATAGAAATGACGGAAGGCTCTGTTCACAAACATTTAAAATCCATGTTAAAGAAAAAAGAGTTTCTAAATCTTCCAATGGATAGGGTAATTCTTTTCATGTTATGAGTAGTAGATAGTAATACACATATTATGGCGTACAATGCGAATAAATTCGTATTTCTATGCCATATTATTATAAATAATCCCGTTACCAAAAAGTATGATGCGTCATACATCTTTGAAAATCAATGGCAATATTTTGTCTTTGTAGATTATTCAACTTATTGATCGCAAGAATTCAAATATGTCAGCTGAAATCGTTAATCAATTAGTTGAGGGTTGGCTTGCTCACGGAGATCGCCGTCAAGACATGAACATTTTTACGCAATTGAAAGTTATTCAACTCTTTCGAAATGAAGACAAAAGAAAGACGAGTATATTGGACCAAAAACCTGATGAATTTCAATTAGAAACTTCAGAAAGCTATACACCCGGATGGGTATTTCTTTCGTCGATGATAACTCGTATGTGAATACTCGTTGAGATATATTTTTACGAGCATTTAAAACGCGTTGAGTAAATTTTTGATTGTATATAAATAGAATAAAAATATAAAATCCAGTTTGGTATTGTTTTTTATTTTTTTGTAGCAAAAGCAGCTGTTGATGCTATTAAAGCTGTGACTACGGACGTAGTCAAATTAGTATCAAGTGGAAAAGCCAAGAATCATCTCGGAGAAGACATCAAAGTAAAGTTTTAATTTGCCGTGATACTATTTCAATATTATTTTACAAAATAATTTATAGATCATACTTTTCCACTTGTTAAATAGTATTCGTGTGAAAACATAAGATTAAAAATTAAAATACATACTATAATATAATATTACGATGATTCTAATTCTTTACCATTTCTCATCAATTAAGGTGAAGTTATTAGATGAACCTATTCCGGTACCAACATCTTCCAGACTAAAGAGACGTCACAGTATTATGGCAAGTACAGATGACGATGCCGATGATGATGCAGTATTTGGTACTAAAAAAGGAGTCGTTCTTCCGAAAATTCTAAAGAAATCTCGTCAAAGTAGTCAAGCCACAACTGAAACTCAAACGGATGACAACTTAACCCCATCAAATCCCAATGATAGGGAAGAAACAGTAGGATTTAACAGCAGTCAAATTAGTAGTCAAGGAAGAATGTCCGGAGGCTTCAATCAATCCACATCTTTCAAGAACAATACTAATAATCAAAACAAGAACAGCAATACAGATGATTGGAATTCTACTTCTCCAGTAAACAATAATACCAATAATGACAATTCTTGGGGGAATAGAGGAAGTAGTAACAATCGTGGAAGAGGAAGGAATAGTAATAATAATAATTTCAGCGGAGGTAGCAATTCAGATGGAAATTCTAACCGAAACAATGACGATGGATGGGGAAAATCTTCCACTAATAATTCCACTAATGACAGCTGGGGAGACAGTGGGTAAGCTTACATAAACGGGTTGAGAAATACGACAAATCTTTTTTTTTGGTTCTATACATCTGTATTTTATCCTTTAAAAGAAATTTTTAAAGTGTGTAATCGCCTGTGTTCAATTTTTTTTTCAAGGAACCGTAGTGGTGGACGAGGATTTGGTAACAATTCCGGAGGAGGCAATTCACAATCCTTTGGTAGTGGATTTAATAATAGTAATCGAAACAGCAACCGTGAGAAGGATGAATGGGGAAGTACTTCTTCAACCGCGAAAAATAATAGCACTCGTAATGATGACTGGGGTACTACTTCTTCAACCCCGAAAAATAATAGCATGCGCAATGATGACTGGGGTGCTACTTCTTCAACCCCGAAAAATAATAGCACGCGCAATGACGACTGGGGCACTACTTCTTCAACCCCGAAAAATAATAGCACGCGCAATGACGACTGGGGCACTACTACTAGTGGGTAAGCCTTCTTCATCAATTAAATAATATACCGAAGCATGTGACGAGTAATGAAATAATTAGTCAAGTATGAAGGAAAGGTTTTCATCGTATTATGCGGTTTACTACATACTACTAATATAATATATTTTATTTACAACCGTATTAGTTTTATTTTTTAAATAATAATAATTATAATTCATAATTTAAAATATAGAAGTTCATCGTGGGGGGACAGTAGCAAAGATAATAATAATAATAACTCTTCGACATCCTCATGGGGCGGAAACGATAATTCTCGAGGCAGAGGCAGAGGAGGAGGACGAGGCGGTATGACACCACTTTGCTTCTCCATACTATTGTTTACTATTATTTGAAAGTAAAATTGTTTTTTTTTCTCCCATGTGAAAAGTATTTTTATGCCCTGTAATCTTTAACTTCTTACTTCTTACTGATGGTTGTGTGTAGGCAGAGGAGGAGACAGGGGAGGAGGTCGAGGAGGAACTCGACCACCAAGAGAGCCCCGACCTGACGATTGGGAATGTAAAAGCTGCGGAGCAAACTCAAATTTTGGCAGTCGAACTGAATGCTTTAAATGTCATGCTCCAAAACCTGCTGGTAATTTTTTTCTATCCACTTTCTATTGGTTGCCTTATTGAATTTTTGTATTTTTATGAAAATATAAAATATGTATTTACATAATATATAATATTATGTATTATTGTATGAAAAACACATACATGTTCATTATCCATTATAATTGATTCGTAGATGCTGGTAATTCTGGCCGAGGCGGTGGAGGACGTGGCAGAGGTAAAAAACGTTTTCAATCATGTACATAAAAATTGGGATCTTAAAAAATTATTTAGGGTCTAGTTCTTAGCCTTGAACCTTTTACAAGGCAATGACCTTGTATTTTCGTTTTTCAGAAAGTTAATATTCGTTTGTTTTTACACAGGATTTAGAGGCCGTGGGAGGGGTGGCTGTTCATGGGGCGGAAATAATAGTAATGAATCAACGAATTCTAGTAGTGGTTGGGGTGCATCAAGTACGACTGCTGCGGATGTCGAGGATGACGATTGGGATGCTCCAGCTCCAGGTGCAAACGCTCCTGTACGAAGTAATGAACCCAAACTAGCGGTTGATGACTGGGGCCCAGTTACGAAACCTCCAAGTATAGAGACAACCCCCGTCAATCAAGGGGAATGGGATCCTCCAGCTGCAACTTCAAACGCTCCTGTACGAAGTAATGAACCCAAACTAGCGGTTGATGACTGGGGTCCAGTTACGAAACCTCCAAGTATAGAGACAACCCCCGTCAATCAAGGGGAATGGGATCCTCCATCTACTACTACAGCAAACGTTCCCTGTGTACAAAGTAAACCAGAGATCCATAATTCAAGCCGTGGCGGAGGTAGAGGAAATTATTAAATGATATGTACAGACATAATAATATAGTATACACAGTCATGCTGTTTTTGAAAAAATATGTATGGACAAGATTGTACGCCCTTAGATTAGGCTCTTAACTTATATTTATAATCCATTGTGCACGATATTATCAAGCGGATGGTTTTCTTTATTTACCTATTGTAATACTTTGTTTACTTAACATAGGAGGTCGTGGAAGGGGTGACAATTCATGGAGTGGAAATAACAACTCATCATCGTCGTGGGGCAAAAATGGTAACTCTGGAAGTTACGGTGGATCAACTACTGCTGCTGATGACGATCGGGACGCACCAGCTCCGAATACTACTACAAACGTTCCTGTAGACATTGACGGGTGGGGCCCGGTTAAGACAGCTCCAAATGTTGTGACTGCCCAAGTCGAAGTTAAAAATTCAGTAGAGACTCCAATCACCACTAATCCCCAATCAAGTGATTCTTCTGATATTACAAGCAATCCTAAAACTCTACCTGAAAAGGGAACATCAGACACTCCGAAAAATCCATTTTTTAAACCAAATTCTTGTGGTAGTGACCCTTGGGAAACACCAAGCGTGACTAGAAAGGCAGTGGAAGGTACAGTACCACCGAACGTGCAAAAAAAATCAGAGGACGTTGCAGAACCACCAAGTGCCCCGAAAAAATTGGACGAGGGCTGGGAAACTCCAAGTGAGCCGAAAAGATCAGAAGTTACAGAACCACCAAGTGCCCCGAAGAAATCAGATCATGACTGGGAAACTCCAAGTGAACCGAAAAAATCAGATAATGGCCGGGAAACTCCATCTGAGCCGAAAAAATCAGATAATGGCTGGGAAACTCCATCTGAGCCGAAAAAATCAGATAATGGCTGGGAAACTCCAAGTGAGCCGAAAAAATCAGTTGAGGAAACTCAAAGTTCCTCCAACAAGGAGGCCTGTAAAGATCAGGACATTACTAGTTTAGAACCTGATTCGAACATGGTACAAACAACCAAAGATATGCCAAAAGTAGCCTCGGCTAATCCTCCAAGTACTAGTGACCCAGCTGAAGAAGACAATGAATGGTGATCAAGGGTGACTTCGAAGAATTACTGTTAGAGTGGAAGATTAGAAAACCTTTCTACGACAATGAAGATAACTGGAAGGTTGTATTTTCTTATTACCTTTTGTTTTTGAATATTTAGAGGTAGCAATTTGCAATGCTTTAATTCTCGTTTATTTGCATTAGAAGATCAATTATCTAGTATTATTATGATTATTTACTAATGGCAAGCACATGGAAAACATTTTCGTAGTTTTGAACGGTTTTTTGACATTAGCTTCATGTGTGTAGAAAGCTGATAAAGCATGACATTCGAACTTGCCTTAGGACAAACTATGTTTATTGTTTATGGAACTTTTTTTGTTTTTTTTTGTTACTTACTATTCTTCTTAGCTATTTATAAAAAGTTGAAACGAAGTAAGTATTTAGGTTATAGTTTGTTTTTGTTTTTTCATCACAATACTTATTTTATATGAAAATGATTTTTATTTAATGAACTGAATGTCGCTGATATAGGAATTATTTAGAATCTAAATTTTAGATTATACTTTTCGCTCAATACACACTACATGTACACTGCCAATGTGTATACTATGCATGGTAGGCATATTTTTCAGTACTTACGAAAAGTATACGTTACTATTTTTTCTTCGAATAATAGTATGAAGTCTGGACAATATTATTATTATTTCGCTATTTCTTTCAAGTAATTACGCCTAATCAAACATGTATGTATTGATAATATATTCATTATTATGACACTCGTACTCAATTAACTATCAATTATCAATGTGAATAATGAATGTGAAAATAATTAACATATTCCATCACAATAACAAAATATAATTCTCAACAGAATTTCTTTATTTACAAAATTATTAACGGAAGCATACTCAAAACGTTTTTATTTGTTTATGGTTATTCTTATGCAGTGTAGTATATGGCTAGGGAATATATATATAATAACAGTATTATATATATAAGTAATATAAGTAGATGAACATGGTGACTTGAAAAATATCTTGATAATTATATTATTAGTGTGTGTGTTGTGTTTCTTATTAACTTATATTTCCTTTACACCTTGTGAAGTAAGAAACAACAACAATAATATTATTATTTATTTTACCACTGCACACTTGTTGTTATGAGTTTTTCATATCCATTCATCATTCACATCACTTATAATGAGGACCCCAGCACTTGATAAGTTTTCTGCACTTTTTATTCGGCGAAATACTTTTTTATCATTCTTAAATTTACTGTTTTTCTTATACAACCTTGTTGTATTATGGCAAGACTGATGGTGCGCACTGTCGAGGTCATTCATTGATGCAGACTCGTACAAATTTAAACTGACATGAGTAGAAGATGGCGATGAGTCTTTAGATTCTTGCTGTTGTTGTTGCTGCTGCTGATGTTCTTTGCTATTACGATAGTTTATGTAACACGGGTCTGGATAAGCTCCGTGCTCTAAATTCTTTTGGTTATTATTGTTGTTTTTGGTTGAAATAGGTAGTTCAAAGTCGAATTCGTCATTGCAAATGGTTGTGACAGAATGACTTTCTTCGAAATCAATGTCTTTCGTGTAGGTTTTGAATTTGTCGAATGTATTGTCACGACTGTCGACTTCTTGAGCGGATTTTAAATCAAAGCCTACAAAAAATCAAGGGAATGAAACATATAATATACATACATAGTTGCATTTTTCAATAATAATAATATTAATTACTTTAAGTAAGTTATAAGTTATAATGTTATATAGGCAGGTACATCCATTTAAGTTCTGACTTGAAAATTTACCTCCCATGTTGTATCTACCTCTCATCGCAACCATTGTAGCAAATAATGAGCCTACAAAACATCATGAGAATGAAACAGATTATAATATGTTTACATTTTTCAATGATAACACTTTATTTAAAATAAAGGTGCTGTAGATGCTCATCATATCTACATATGGAATCCATTTTGGCATATTAGTTTTACCATTAGTTATAGGAAATTTAATTCCTTGGTTATTGCCTCCTCCTCCTCGACTTCTATTATTGTTGTTATTGTTGATTCTACCGTCAGAGCTTAAATTGTATGATGATGTCGGAGATTCAACGAGTCTAATTTGGTGTTTTCTTGCAGAACAAATAGACTGACTTACAGGATCAACGAGAATGACTATGCAAACTCCTTCAATGACCTGGAATTGTATAATATTTTAAAAATAATTACAAGTACAATTTTCATAAATCAGAGAAGTTATAAATGTTTGCTCGAGTCTAAAGTATATTATGTACTAGATACATAGTAATTCATACGATATAAATCCATAGTCATGTTGGAATGTTTTTTTTTTGCGGAATTCTTACCTGTGACCATAATATTGCACTTGAGTGGTCAAAGTTCATGTTCGAAATCATAATATGATACTGAGGGTATTGTTCCAAAAGCAGTGAAATGACAAAAACGGCGTCACTCAGAAGAATACAAGTGACCATTAGACAAATGCACGTTTTTGGTGACCAGCTACAGGAGCAGGTCTGTTCACATCCAACATTGGAACATCTTTTACAAAAGCACTTGAAGATTCCACTGAGCACCATCCCAAAACAAGATATAACAACGACACAGTGGACGGAAACATAGTAGGTAAAAAGTTTATAATCCATATCAGACAAGTCAGTCAATTGATTTAGTAGAATTGGGACGTGAATTGAGGCACTCAGAAGAAAGAGTAAACAAATGTGGTATGATACAAAGGATTTACTCAAGCTCATCGAGTTGACAATGACGAGGGATAAACTAATTAAACTTTTGACGAGTCGCAGTGTCTCGATCGTGAAAATGAAGATAAAGGCATAGTTTTCCACTGAAAGTAGTTTGTAGAGCAGTGAATAGATGAAGATGGTAAATTGGATTGAGAGAAGTAGTGAGAGTACAGTCTTGAGTAGAATTATATATTTGCTCACATTCGTACTCAAAACATGCTTTTCAACGTGATGTCTCTGTCTTGAAATCGAGAATGTTAGTAGTACAAGAACCACCTATTTTAGAAACAATTAAGTACATATTTTAGAAACAATTATAAGCTTGATTCGTATAGTCATTAAATGTTGGTACATACAAATAGGTCCATAAATATATAACAATCATTTTGTTTAATGTCAGTCTTCACCAACCGGAGTTGCTGAAATCAGCGCAATCCAACTAACAGCCGACGACGACGAGGAATTCATAGCCATTTTCATTCACCTGAAAAACATGAACATATAGAAAAAATATGTAATCAAAATCATGTTTAAAAAATTCTTTTCATTTTTAGTACGAATAAAATTCATTAGCAGATTAGTTTTCCCCCTATTTACAAATTTGCAACTTTTTACATTACACAGTACACACTGCACACCAAATAGTTAGACCTAGGTATTATATAGAAGAAAATTGAATACTGATGAAGAGTTTCAGGCGTTTTTTGTGAAAGCTTGTAGCATAGGATAATAGAAACTACTCACTCCAGTAATAAACATATTCTGAGCACAAGTTAGCCAAAGAAAATGATATAAAATAACTATTATTGTTCCATGTGACATGTGACACTTTTTACTTGGCAGTTTTTTCTTCTCTCTGCTCTCCCAAAAACATGTATGCATTCGAAACAGGGGAACTTCAGAACTACAAACAATAAAAATTATATTGTTATCATAATTGAGTCATGTTGGCGAATGCAAGGTACAAAATAAGGTACTTGCATGCACAGGAATGTAAACACTGGCAGATGGCAGATGTACTTGAACTGCATTTATACTTTTATACATATATGCGAATTCTGAAATGCTGCAAAATGCATGTTATACATTTATAACGTACATTGGCGACAAACAACCCCACAATAAGTATAGCAAAAGTGTATTCGCAAAAGTTAAAAACTGAAACAAAAAGGAACAACAAACAAGCAATTTATGATCAGAATAAAAATATGTAGAACAGAGCAGAAAATGGTTGTCGACCCTCTTTATGTACATATTCTTAATTAGCAGGACATACTGAGCTAAACTGCTTTTTCCGCGTCTCTTTAAGTAAGCAGTAGGGACAGATTCTACAGGCGGTGTGTGTAGTTATAGAGCGGAGAGATAAATATTAGCCTATGCATATAACATCCAAAAAGAGGATTAATAGTTTGATTATTATACTCTGCATCTGCAAGTCATGAATGTACTTTTTATTTTATTTTTTCTTTCTCTGCTTCATTCATTCAGTTAATTGTACACATTGTACTGTAATTTGAGTCAAGTAGTAATGGTAATTACTGCGGTTTCCCTCATCATATCTCTTAAAAAATGTGCCTAAGAATCCTTATTGTTTGCTGGCTGAATGTATGGCTGTGTGTTGTATGTGTGTGTGTGTCTTATCGCAGTACATAAAGAGACTCGAAAAAAACTGGCAAAGTATCTAATTGAACAATTAAAAACTTGGGCTGGAATTCCAAATGAAAGTAAAAAATGTTGTTAAAAAGGATTGTGCTGTGACTAAATGAATATTTGTATATTTTACACGTTTAAACTTGGAAACAGATTTGTAAGTTTACAACAGTCACATCTGAAACGAAAATGTTAAGATATTATGTTACTCGGTATATATTTCGTTTTCAGGGAGGAGAGATCCAAAGTGAGATACAGATGTATCTGTATAATGAGAGAGAAATGCGGAGACTGTAATATGAGAGTGCATTATTGTACTATTTCTCCTCCCCTTTTCACCCTCAACTAGAAATGTACATAAACGTTAGACGTCAACGCGTGACATTTACCATTTTCATCTATCCATCTAAAACAAATGACACTAAACCGTCCAATGCTATTATATATTCAACAATTTGTTAATTTATTGTTTTTTTGCTTTAAAACATTCCAAAATATGTTTACGTGAATATGCGATTGATACAACCATATGTGCACATAATATTATAGTTGTTTCAAACATGTAGTTAAACATTTTATCTGTCAAAGATATCTAGTCCTTACATAACTGTCCAAAACGCTCATGAGTGTTATGAGTAATATATTATTATTATTATGTAGGTAGGTGGACCTTTTTTGAACAAAATGTGTTATCATAATTATTACCATTATGACCAATGTAAAACGTTCAGCCGCCAGTGCATATTACATCTAATATGCATGCATGTAACTATGTTTGACATATCAAGTATGCATAGTACTTTTGTATTGTAACTATACACGCAAAGTATTCAGAAAATAATGAAATGTGTATTATATTATATTAGATTGGCCTGTCCATTCGTACCATTTTGGCCGTTTAGTTTGAGTTATTGTAGACACGATTATACCAAATTAGATGAGAAACAAAAAGCATCCATATAGGGTAGACATATGGAGAATTGTACATTTATGTACATATAGTACGTAGGTACAAAGAACGTGAACCTTTGGTTTTATGATAATAGGGCATTGTCAAAAACAATAAAATTATCGAGAATTCGGCATTTACTTTTTCTACCTTCTTTGACTTTTGCTGTTATTCCTCCTGAGCCGAATTCCCCTCCTCCCTCTTTGTTGCAAATTATATAGTCTCCACACATGAAAGAACTAAAATCTATAATTTGTCTATGTATTAGAGGTATATACAAACTACATTTTGGCGACGATTTACGACGTACTTTTGATACAATATATTGAAGATAGATACACAGAGATAATAAAAATAATATGATCATGTTCCTCATCACGACAAAGTCGATTGAATGCATTTTGCATATATATCTTTTTGTATATTATACCTATCTATGAGTAGTAGTTTGTACTAATTCACTTCATTTTCTACATATAGACAATATAGCCATACGAATTTTGAATTACGAACAATTCACAATTCAAGACAAGATGCAAGGCACAATCGGCCCATGTATGTGTAATAATATGTCTCGTATAAAAATCTATCATGTAGATACACATAAATTCGGTTTATATGGTATAATAGTATTATATTTTATATTTGTGAAGAACTCTTATTAAATTCCTTATCAGAACATCCACATTCTTTTCTTTATTCCATTCAGGTGTTGTATATTATTCTCCCTGTTTCTTTTTTTTTCTGTTTTCATTCACCATCACGAGTTGAGAAAATCAAAGTGGTGATAAATATTTGATAATAATACGTAAATGAATAATGGCAGAGAGAGAGAGAGAGAATAAACAAGGAGTATGAATGAATGGACGGATGGACGAAGGAGTGAATGAATGGCGTTATAAAATCTATATTAAATACTTATTATATTACATGTAGAACATAATATTCTATTTTATTAGGTATGTATGTGCATTTTCAGCATCGGAGATGTTACATACACTTACTCTCCTAGGGCTTAAATACGTTCTGTGTGTTTATTATGCTTGATGGAAATTGACAACTTGACCGTGCTATGAAATTTTTTCAATAGTATAGTAATGATAATAATTACCGTAATATACATATTTATAAATGCGTGAATGACAGTGCTTCGAATCGATTGCATCACACATGATGCTCGACTATGCAGCGTTGTGCTGTGCCGTCCTCCGTCCTCATCATACCCTATAAAGATTGTCATTAAACCCACACACAGGCAAACAGTAAATAAATACTAATTTAACTTTCTAAAAAAAATTTGACCATAGACAAGGGAGCTAACAATTTGTGTGTGGCTGTATACATATTATGTGTGTAAGGAGTTGTAGATGACAGATGGACAAAATTCAAAGACACAGCTCATAGTATGAGCCTCATACACACATATAAAGATAAACAGAGACCACATACCGATATTAAAATATGTGTACAAATAAATACATCCTTTCTTCCTTTTGGTATAGTATACATAATCACCGCATTATGACTTGCCTCTTATGTAATGTGTGTAATCGCATTACATATTATAAAAGGATATTAATGTTGTATGCAAGTATTTATTTTTCACAACAATTATTTATTCAGAATAAAGAATAATAAAGCTTTGCCAAGGCCCTTATGTCACGGTTCAAGAATGACAAATATCATTCAAATTCTCACATTGTATTAAATACACAAAGTTTTAGATGTATGTACATACTAGACTCCATGTACTATGTATACATACATATTTTAATATCTGATGTTTACAATCATCTAAAAAGTTTTGTAGCACGCTAGTAGACCGACAGACTTGAAGCACCAAATTTCAAGTAGCAGTATAACAACAAGTTTTTTATATTGAGTAACTAGGACTAAGAAGTGTGCAGCGTGTGTGTATGTATCTCCTGGACATTTTAAATAGAATTCAAATTTGTCTACTTTTGTGTCTTGTTCTACTATCCAGTATTTGGTATGGATGAAATAACATGCATGTATGAAACATTTACACATACATATAAAAATCTGTGTGTAGAACTAGAGAAGTTTGGAATTTTTTAACTACTATGCGGAGGCTACCGCTCAGTTAAAAAGTTACAATGTGTTATTATGTACTCAATATACTCGTGTTATCATCGTCCTGACTTTGAGTATTATAGTCTACGAGATTTCAAAAGAGCCTGTTGTAATTGGGATTCTCCCTGTCGCCCTCCAGCAAACTCACTCCGCTCTCATAACTATTTGCATTCTGCATACACAGGCGCATACACATCATGAAAAATAAAATCTCAAATCATGCTTATAGGTGAAACAGACAAGGTAAAAACGCTACAATTCACTCTCGAGTCCAAACATTATACATACACATTCTCAATACTGTTTCTTGTTCTGCTGCAACAAAAAAGCTACAGCAAAATGCTCAACCACAAACATACACACGGAGCAACTACTAATTTCAACAAAGCTCTGCAGCCAAGTTGGCATAGTGTATGTATTTGTGTTGATATACATATATCAGACTGTGATAAAAAAAACTTCAACCCCGAAGCAGCAAAATATCCAAGGTTACACCCTTCTACAATTCATGGAGGAATAACTCGTCTACATAGTAATTGCATTTTATATATTATTTATGCTGTGTATAGTGTACCTACAATATATCAGATCTATTGTCCTGTATTAGTGTGCATGGATTTTATGGATATTGAAAAAATATTTGTAAAATCAACAACAATAAAAGAATAGATATAAATAATGAATGGGCATGATTCGGCTTCTCAAATATGCACAGTATGATATGTCTCTGAATTTTATGGAAGGATTAAAAACTACGCGTGTGAAATGACAAATTTTATGCTGTTCATAATACAGAGGTTGTTAAATTCAAGCCAGGGACTGGAGGGGTGAAAACAGTGAAGAATTCGATTCATTGAAATACAAAGTACGTACTTTGGATAATATTTTTTTATCTTTTGTCCACCATCTAATTCTAAAGTATTAATTAATCATGATTTGAGAAACGGAGAAATCTACCTTTGAACACCTGTGACACAATGAAGACTCAGGCAAAATAAGATCAAAGACCACAAATATTTATTAGTTCATATTATTCTTGCTCTTGCTTGATCGTTCAGCATGTATAATGTGCATATATCATGCACTGATATGCTCTGCACTCTACAGTAAAAGAACGAGGCATTGCCAACCATATAGGTAATTGCATATTGCATGTACACACATATATATTATGTACATGTACTTCCACAGTGCAGTTTGTTATGTAAAAGTTGGATCTTTAGTCTTCAAAAACTAACGATGATGGTTAATTTGTCATAGTTCCTCAATAACAACAGCTATTTTGTACTGTATACATTCATACATACACACTGTTTCATTTTATTTTATTTTTTTGTATCTCTTGAGGGGAAAATTGAAGTCATTTCACAAGTAATTATGAGAGAGAAAAGAAGCAGTGGAGAGGTAAATCTGAGCAAATATTCCGGTGTGGTAATTGAGGTAGAAAAAGAGAGTTAATGGTTGATCTTCATACTTTTCACATACACACTTTTTTATGATGGTCATTTGTCATACATAATGTGCGGCTTCAACCTTCTCAGTTAAATTGAGAAAACAAAGCATACATTGACTACAATTTTCACATTACTATGTGTATGTACAGTAATTTCCACAAAAAATCTATGAAGGATAGGGTTTTAAAAATTTGCAATTTTGAACTTTGTTTTCCGACATCACAATTTGTACAGAAACACGAATATGGAGGTAAGCGTATAATCGCATCTACTTCATACATAATATCGGGTATGGGGAGCGAATTCAATGAATTTTATACTAATTTTCCTGCATAAAGCTCGCCAAGTCTTTTTTGATAGGTTGCAAAAATGCTCAAATATTCGTACTTGTAGCTTTTATAGGTGTGTATGTATGTGTGTACAGTACATCGGCATTTTTGTACGAGTCGTTAGCTTCAGGCCTAAAGCTCAAATTCTGAACACCCTTCTAAAACTCGTTTAATTTAACGACCTTCATTTAATTAGTATTATTTTTTCACAACTCTCAGCTGGATAAGAAAGACATAAGAGAGAAGTGCTCGCTTAATTAAACTTATGAGAATACTTCGTATTACCGTAGTAAAATCACAATGATAATACATAGTTAGTTATTATTATCATTTTATTATTATTAACTCTCGATATGCTATCGGTGCATGAAATGCATAATACAAAATCTTAATTTCCATTACATGATATTATGATAGCTTCATATAGCAGTTAAAATCATATCAACCCTGATTACATATTATCTCTGTACGAGAGTTTCAAGGTATTGCGTATAATAATATTATATATTATATTGTCTATATTGCAATGTACAACAATTTCTAATCACCTAAAATACTACTACATATTTATAGAATCGGCCTCTTCACCATCATCACCATCAATATCAACATTCATCATCCTTAGAAATTAAGCGATGAAAGACGATTAATCGTTACATGAGAAAACCGCACATATGTATACAATGTACACTGTACCTGTACATACAACATGTAATGTAGGAAAAAGAGAGGTTGAGGTTGAAGGTGAAACTGCTTAAAACTTCATAATATACTTAGATAGATACTATACATCTTTGAATCTGAGAGTCTAAAGGAAAAGATAGAGAAAAAAGAAGAATCCACAGTGTGGACGTGGAATCCACAAAAGATAATTCCATTATGCATGGTTATGAGAAGTTAGTTATAGAGAGTTGGATGAAATATACCTGACGAGAGAATTCTAATTATACTAATTACTATAACATATTGGAAAAGATAACCTTTTAAATGGTTTCTAATTTTTAATGTGGGTGTAGGTATTACGTACTTTTACACAGAGAGAAAAATTATAGGATTGTGCACATCTTGCATTCATTATATTTATATACATATTTGCATAATATATTAGAAAATACGAGTTGGAATAGATTTTAAAACAATAAATAGATTTACGGCTTGATGTCGATACGCAGATTTTACCCACTTATTTTCACATTCACTACTAAAAACACGTATTTAAAGTAAAACAGGTTAAAAAACGAAAATAGTTGTCTTAAAACTGGATTACATATTGTGTTCTTTTTCCTTTAATGAAGTCCTCACCCAACTTGTTTTGCATTTTACTTCTGTGTATCTACCTATTGATACATTTGTTAACTATGTATGTATGCATGCATGTTTGTGCCAATGAAGGAACATGGCTAAAATATAATTCATAATTCAGTCTTGGAGAACGAAAGAGAATTTTCAATGCACACATCATAATATACATGATACATGTAGAACAAATACATCATTTTCTATAAATAAGGAACTTTTCCAAGTTCAACAGTCGACAAACTAATAATTCATTAAAAGACGTGTGGGCATGTCGAGTTGATTTTTAACGACATTTTTTCCCCACTGTGCACGATTTTTTAAATATTACCTATTTTACACTGAAAATTAGCATGAGTTCAATGACAAAACGAATTTTCATACATATGTGTATGTAGTATGTATTACGCATGCACATTAAAACAACCAGCTCCTATTTCATTCATAATTCATAATTGGGAAGTTTAGCAGGAGCAGCTTTTTGTCTTTTAAAATTATCCTTTGCCCCTTACCTTAATTTCACATTATACTTAAGGCTCCACATTTTCCTGGTACTCACGATTTTATGGAGGAAAGAGAATCTAAACCGTAAAATTGTTGTCAACGAGTTCAAAAAGTCAAAGAATCTGAAGGCATGTGATTCACATGATATGACAGAATTTTGATATGTATTCTATTTAGTTGAAAATTTAAAGTTTTTGGTGAATATACTTTTGCCGTGGAATGTTGAACAAGAGGAATGAAATTATCGCTTGAGGTAGAGGCTTACATATATGCATGCACGCATAAGCATAAATATTGTACAAAGAGACAGTAAACAGTTTCATTAAGGATACAATAGGCAAGGTGAACTGAGGGAAGAGATGAGAAAGATCATGGAGGCATAAACAGCATTATATATATACATAAAGTTTCGCACAAATTCAAAGGGAATTAAGTAAACAGAGCGTACAGGATGATGATAAGACGGATATGAAGATAAAATTACTTTTTTTTCACTCTGTACACTGTACACACTACACACACATATCACTACGATAGAGAATACATCATACAAATACTTGCACGTACCATGTATGTATGTAGCTCATATACGTCTATATATGTATATTTGCAGTGCGTATACATTTTTCTGTATATATTCTGAATTCAACAACAAAACTGTGTTCTGATGGTTACATTAAAACCTTTTGTATTTTTGGGGGGTTTAAAGTGTATTATTCAGTCATTTCATGATGCTCTGTGTCACTGCTGCTGCGTGCTCATCAGTTAGTCAGTCAGTCAGTCAGCCACTCAGTCAGTCGATTAGAAAAAAGAATTTCTCTCTTCTTTCCAACTATACTACAACACAATAGATGTGTAACTACACATTACACGTATACATAAGTTCAAAATGTACTCTGGAGTACAAAATTTGATACAGATAGTAAAACTCTGCGCATTGTTGTACAACATAAGCATAGAGGTAAAGGTGTATTCTGAATTCTGAGATACATACTATGCTTTTGCTATTCTGCTTTAATTATACCATCGTGGCAACCTATCCTCTTAATCTATACATACTTATAATATAGTATAAATCATCTGTTGTTATAAGCTAGAAGATAATTCAGATTTGTATAAAATAAAATACAGGAGTAATAGTATTGTTCTACACAGCTCTGCTCAACTACCCAAAAGTAACCATGTTTCAAATCATAATAAAGGCAAGTGAGCAATTTCAACTTCAACGTAACCTCAAAACCATGCAGAACAAATTTCATATACATGAAACAGAACGAAGAAAATCCCATGCAAGTCAACACAAAAGATGAGATGAAATGAAATGTCTTTCTATTCCATCATGTATACGTATACTGTATATATTATGCTATATATATATAATATATACATGCATGCAAACAGAGTTTACACGTGTGCATCGTGTTTCCGAACCAATTGTCAAATACATGACATGATACGTGTATATCTGTCATCTCTAGTTTTTGACATTATATCTATCTGTCTATACATTACACTTTCCTGCATAGACATATTTTACTTTTGTCATGTATCGAGAGGGCAAAAAAGGAAATTTAATTGTAGATATCAAGAACAAAAGTGACAATTTGAACTAATAATAGATGAATGATTTTAGGAGCAATAAAAGAGAAAAGTGTAATATCATTGAGCTGTTAACCAAAGAAAATTACTTTGCTATTACCATTGTCACCATTAAGCTTTAAGCATTAAGCTATTACCTACTTTTACACGTTTAATGCATTCTACAAGCACTTCGTACATGCTACAAAAAATTCTACAGCCTGAAACTCATGCTTAATGTTATGTTTTCAAAAGTGAAGTAAGACACAAAGCTCACAAAAAATGATTTTCTTACGTTTTATTATCCTGTGATATGAGGAGGAAGAAAATCCTGAAACTCCATCCATTCATAATCTGTTTCCGTTTTCCCTCTCGAATGAAAATAATGCTTTCCGAGTCATTTTAATCCTTCTTGTTGTTGTTTTATGCCATTCACAATACTATAATACAAATCACATGATGACAACTAACAATAGTGTATATCCAAATGTACAATAATTGGCACAATCACTGTTTTCTTGGCATTTATTTTCATGTATTTATTGTACACAATAGTTGCTCCATTCCATTCCTTGAGCTCGGTCACTAGTTTGTATTTAATTATTCTTTATAATATTTGTCACTGCAACACTTTACTCTTCCACAATTATTAAAGAATATTTAATCGTGGTCACGTTTCCACAAAATTAAGCCAGCTTGTAACAAAAACCCAAAGACAAAGACACACACAATGTTGAGGCTCTATATTTTATGAGTGTCGATGACAAACTTTAATCATTATTCCATATTCTGCTGCAGCCACAACTCGGGAGATGGTATTACTTATTTTTGAGGACAACACAGTATTTATATATATTTATTATTATTAATATTGTTATGATTATTATTGTAGACTCCACTTAAACGCCGTCTTGGTTTGGATTTGTACATACAGTTAAATATGGCCCGTAATGATTTGGACATGGAAATGAAGAAACAAACAGAAATATTTAATATGCACAATACACACATACATAGACACTTCCACTCAAATCACAAGCCACAAATATTTAGTACATAGAGAAACACGAAAAGAAAACAGAATGCGACTGTATTATAATTTATGATTTGTGACTGATGAATATTTTATGAGGGTGCAAGATGTCGTAGTTCTCATCTCTCCCTCTTTCTCTATGTATATGCAATGTATTTCTTTCTCTATCCTCTTCACTGTGTTGTTCCTATGTTACTGATGAGAATGGTGGTCGTGGTTGTTGTTGTTGTTGGTTATGTGTTCAAAGTATGTATGGCTAAGTAAGTGAATGAATCTGCGATATGATATTTGAAAAAAGGTGAGTCTAACGGGATGCCCGTGATCAAAGCAACTGTTGAGGGACGACTGAAAAGTCGAGAGTCAAAATCATATTGGGACTGTATTTTATCCACACAAGCACACAAACACTCACTCGCTTATACACATACACAGGTGAGGAATAGCACGGTTCAACTGCTTGCTCTTGCTTTGGTCGTCGTCGTCGCAGTAGTAGTAGCAAGAGTGGATGTTTAATGTTGATTTTTGGTGAGGGGGCTACACTTCACTTTATGTGGAAATTTTATCACCTACTTGGAAAATTTCATTTTTCGCTTCATTTCTAAAATCCTATGGCTGTTGAACACAGTTTTTTAACATGTGTGTATGAATCAAATTGAAAAAAAAATATTTTCTTGAAAAAAATGCTCTGTTACAAGGTCCAAACACATTTTACGTATATTAAGTATTAAGATAGAACTTTGTAAAAAGTTGTATTAGCAAAGTAGCCATGAATTTCTCGCGGGAACTAAAGTTTAGCCAGTATGTGGGGTGTGTACTTGGGGAGATTTTTGATACAGGAATGCTAATGCACAAACACTCACCTGCATAATACAATCGTTCTACTATGAAATATATGTACAAGGATCACATTATATGCAGTCAATCTTTCCATTCTTTCCTTTTCTACAATATATTATACAAACACAAAACACACACACACACACTACAAAGCTCAACAGAGCACACAACTACATTATGCATCTATATATGATATAACTTTTTCATTGTTCCCTTGCATTTCATATTGTTGTCATTATCATTATCTCTCGGTCTCTTTTAGCCCTATACATTTCATTTTTGTCTACACATCTCCATACATTATACACACACGGAATAGTTATTCCACGCGTATAAAGTATGCATTCTTTTACGATTATTATTATTCTAACTACGGATATCTATTTAAAGCTCATGCACTCTATTGCTATCATTACTGTGGCTATGACATTCCATTCCATTCCATTCCTCCATCTCCCTTGCCAATAGTACAGACTTGAACACACAGATTTCAGATGTAAAAAAGTGTATATAATATACACATACATATTGATACATCCTCTACTTTTTACAATTTACATCTACATACATTGTAAAATTCAAACTCAGAGATCATCCTAATCCATATGAATGGACTAGTTTCCCAATTACTTTATATGTACCTTATATTATTATGTTATAAACACTTTATTTTTGTGCAGGGTAAGTTCATAAACGACAATAAAGTGAATGGATCTAATAATAATAATCATAGTACTAAAATATTATAATAATAACAGTGGTAGTTGGTAGTAGTTTAGAGAACAGTAATGGAGCAAAATTATATATTTAAAAATCTACCTGATCGCATCTCCGAATTGAGTTTCAGTGTAAAGTTGTTGCATTGTGATTGTTATTGTTCCACAGATGTAGGCATTACGCATTATGTATCTAATAGAAAGATCTACTCCAAGCTTAAAGTACTGATGAAACTGCACAACAAAGCATTAGGAATCTGCAACCTAGTGAATTGTAATTTGGACACGAAAACAAAATATTTTAAAGCATCTCGTTCTGTCTCTTTTCGGAGCATAACAATATTATTCTTACCAACGACGTGTATTATGTTATTATGACAATGTTATAATGCTGCACAGACACACTGTATCTATACTATCTACTTTGTACAGGTATTGAAAATTGATCATTTTTGCGTGCAGGTCTTCTCCGTCTATCCATCTATATCTATCTTTCTTTCTCTCCCTTTTCCCACTAATAAACGCTCCATGCTCATGCCTGCAATCATACGAATTATGAATGATCAATCTATCTAAGAATCAATCTACACAATCTAGAATGATATATTCGTTTTTTCCGATCGTAACTACATAATACATTACATTTACTAGAGACCGAGCAGTCTGCACACATTCCTGATAAATAACTGATACAAGCACGAATAATAGTTTTTTTACAAAGATTTTTTGGCTGTACCAAAAAAGAAGGAAAATAATGGTATAATGTGCGTCTGTGTATTCTTGTGTATGATAGAGAAACACGGCGACGACGAAAATGACGATGACGGTAAAATTTACAAAGAGCGTCTTATACAGATACATTCTTGCCTAATACCCTTTATTCTATAATATATCATTCATCTCTCTGTCTCTCTCATTTTCCATTTATGGCGGATACACAGTGTGATACATAGGACATTGAAATACCGTGTATTATTGTAACTATGTGTATGTATATGTACATATTATTAAAATGTTATTGTTAGGTGTTCGGCCATTTTAGAATCAAACCTAATGGCCAAGAAAAAGAGATTCAAATGTGTGTTTTTGTTGATGTTTTCAATTGCTTTTGTATAATGTTGACGGTTTTGTGCGTTGCTTATTTTAGATATTTATACATGTCATGTACTATATGTATTACCTGTATTATAAAACCTGTGTATTTTTCTATAGAGTAGATCAAACACGATACACAGGAATGAATGAATGAATGACACGATACTATTTGTACAATGTATATAGTGTATATGGTACGAATTCAAAGTTATAATCTCATTCATACATGTATCGAACATGAACATTGTACAATGACATGTCATTTGCCTACACCCTTGCCTTTGCTCACATAATAATAATTACGTTTCCATGCTGTATTTTTTGAATGTCATATTTTAATAGTATTTTTATTATTAAAGCGTCATTCATGATTAAGTGTCGTGCGTTGCCTGAACTGCCTACATATACATACATGGGAAAAGGTAGGATGCATATTTGTATAAATGGCAGCATATTCCCAGCATTAAAAAAATTAATTTTGTCGACTTTTATTCCTATCGACGGAGAAATTCAAAAAAAAAAGAAATCAAACTAAATACATAATACACATTACATTTTATGCTTTACATTTACGTATTTGTCACTTGGGTTGGGACTTGGACACACATTACAAATATTATTACAATTAGACATAAAGAAAACCACGAATGTCTGGTATGTCCAAGTTTAAATCTATGAGGCGTTCACTTTTATCTGTCTGAAAAATTTCTATAGTCATTTTATTTATTCTTCCCTGTCAGGCTTGAACACGAATTTGCTCTTTTGACTGTATTTACGAATTACATATTATTTTTTATTCATCTAAAAGTTGCTTCATCTTTCTTATGAATGAGGAAATGTATGGGGGGAAATAGGGGATTTGTTCCAATTTTTACCATTCAACCATGCCTTTATATAATATTATACTTACAAGACAATAGATACATATGATTATCTATTCACTTTCCTTGAAGAGTTCATATTGGTACAAATTAAAAAGTGAGTTGGTTCATTATATTTCATTATTCTGCGGGGGGAGAGACAAGGAGAGAAAAGTGAGGATGTTCACTGTCATCACATTATAATCATATTGCAATAAAGGAAGGGATTGCGTTTTTTGCTGCAAGTCGTAAATGAAGGAATTATGTATTTCTAGGATTATGCAATTTTACCAGAATAGTAAACTCATGTATGTACAGTGTGCAGTATAGAAAGGAATCTACTTAAACGAAGCCTCAGTTGCACTGGTCTCAACTTACACTCATTCATTAAAGTACATAATGTACAGTTATTTACGTACAATATGCGAAAATTGAAAATGCGTATAAAGTATAGGGCAAATTTTTTTCAATAACAAAAGAAATATTACATACCACATAGATACGTATCTAAACTAAAGATAAAACGTGGACAAGATTTCCTACAACTGTGATGAGATAGATATGATATAATATGCAAATTAAGGAAAACACAAAGAAAAGGTAAGACAGCAAGCAGAGGAGAAAAACTTTCCGCGAATTATTTCTCACCTTTCAATATTGCACACACAAACTATAGAAACACAATCATGAGACTTAACAGACAGCAGTGCCTATGTCTGTGTCTGAAGAGACAATGCTGAAACGTAAACGGAAACTCCTAATCTTGACTTGAATCTGTCAATATAATAATAATACAACTATTATTGTCGTATATTATGCATGTTCACATTAAGCATAATATAACATGCGAAAAATTCTAGTGTTGTGTTCTTTTGCTTGGAGCAGCTTGATGCAATGAATCGTTAAACAACAGTACACACACCAACAATACAATCAAAATCACATGTTATCTACAGTACAACATACACAGCAGAGCATCATCAGAGGCTGAAAATAAAATAGAAATTAAAAATGAAAAAAGGGATGGAGTTACAAGCTGCAAACAAGCCAGTTATTCAGTGACTGAATCAGTACTGCCTATCCTATAGTTATGTACATGTACATCCCTACAATCTACATGACATATCGCCATTGTTGAAATTCAATCCTCCTGCAAGTCGCAAGTGGCAGAGTATTATATACTCAAAACCTATTTCATCATTCTTGTCCACCAACGACAAACTATATACGTAAAGCAATGGTAATAATATGCGACTACATATTCTCATTATGTATAACATGATGGGTAAGACACAGAATATGCATAATAAATTATCCCAAGATGAGAAAATTGCCGATGAAAATTTAAATTATAATGAATTGAATTGGAATTGACCATTGCACACATTCACAAGCCAAATATGGAATTTTCCTCGTTATTCTTCGGTCTGTCTGATATCAGTGTGTACTTATGTACAAACTGTATAGACACATGCTGAAATCCTCTCAAATTTCATTTACTTTTCTC
Source organism: Sminthurinus bimaculatus (assembly GCA_034698285.1). NCBI lineage: Eukaryota > Metazoa > Arthropoda > Collembola > Symphypleona > Katiannidae > Sminthurinus > Sminthurinus bimaculatus. The sequence continues at coordinate 27,619 of JAQIVE010000411.1, forward strand.
ATTGAACTGTTTGATTTGATCAGCGATTTTGACCGTTGCATGCGTTTCCCCTCTCCATTCACGATATTCCTGACATTATTGTGCTGCAATGCAATGCAATTCAAGTACTGAGAATATATTGGGCAGATCAAATTGTAATCGTACAATGAGCCTGTCTCTCCCTCTACATATATGTATAATGTATATTATGTATGAATTTGTATAATTTTGCGTGCACAATGTGCACATGAATTTTTTCGACTCGAGAGAGAAAATTTTTCACGCATGCACTAATAATATTTAGGCAAGTTAGTGCAATAGGTTGTAAATTTTAAAAGGTATTATGAGCAATGACAATAGGACCTCGGACACACAGACATATAAGTATACATACATACATGCTCACAAAAGTATAATATCACTGTGAGCACAGTGCAGTGCATTCAATTGAAATTCCTCCATGTGAGAAGAGAAACAGGGAAAATGACGGAAAAATATAATCTCGTATATGTAATTCAATTGGCAAATCAATTTTAGGATTTCGAAAGGAAATGTGGATAAAGATAATATATATAAAAACGAAATTGAAAAAAACGATAAAAGATTTTTTTTGGTTTCATTCTCCTTTCTTATCCATCAACATCAACAAATATCCAATCCGTACGTACATCATACATTTATCTGATGTCAATACAAGAGGGAAGTATTTTATTCGTGTTTTTCTATAACATTAAATGCTATGCATGCGTTATGAATTACAAATTTATCCTTATGATGTCTTTTTTTTCACATTATACCTGCATAGCATAACATAACCTTTCTCTCCCAACACTTGAAAGATGAGTGAAAAGAAGGAAAAGAGATTCAGGGCTCAAGATAAAAATTACTTATTGCATATTTCATATTGCATACTTTTATAGATACATAATACATGCACATTACCGAAAGTTTTTATTCTAATGGATCCAAGCATACATAATATGTATCTGCTTATGCAGGACGTATTAGTATGTACATTGTATATATACAATATACATACGCTTAAATACATTCACATTTATTTTTTAATCTCTCATCATTGTCTCCTGTCTTCTACTTCTTCTTCTCCTTCTGGTTATTTGTCGCTCAAAAATTATGAGAGAACTGGCTGCACTAAGATGCACAACATAGAATAGCAATATAGACGGACATTCATTTGTAAAATCTGCCGAGGAAAAGAAAATTACACTTCATTTCCATGTCATTCATTCGTCAGTGATGGCGTTCCTTCTAAAGCAGACATTATTATATGCATCCCATTATACATAATCATAATATACATATACATTAATATATACGCTCACAAGTTGCACGTTACAGGACGGGATTGCACATAACATCCCATTTTTATTTGAATTTGTAAATGCATCTGCATGTGAAAAGTTCTAATATCAAATCAAATCACTTCACTCACGAATCGAATCTCTCATCTTTAAACTTCTTTAAATCAACTCACGATTGCCATCACAGATCACAGATTCTTCAACTACACACATGAATGATATGGTAAATAAGTACATCAGCAACAACAAATCATTTATCCACAAGCGCAAACAACTACATACACACCGAGGGATACAGGATATCTGCATGCATTATTGTACGATTCTCATCATCTGAAACAATGTCTGAATTCTAAATTTTATATAAATAAAGGCTAGTTTTTCTTTTTTTATTTCTCTTTTAATAAACTGTCTGTCTCTCACGTCTGAACTCTGAACGCAACCTGCAAGTATAATATATTATAACGAATTACATTGCTTTTCATTCAAAACTTTGGGAGTAATAAAGCACAAAATAAAAGCAAAGTATGAGCTATAGAGTGAGTTTATTAAACATAGTCCATTTACTATTAAAGAATCGCCGTGTCAGGGCTCAAAAAGTTCAAGTTTTTTGTTACACAACGATGTAAGCGCGTAAAGGGTATTATACTGTTACTATATATTATGTGTTATATTATTGTGATTGTGATTTCATTTTAGATTAAAGATTTAATGTTAGCCATAATCTCATATCATATTTCAAAATAATAAAGTATAATAAAACCAAGTACAAGTAGAATGGATTTTCAAGTTTACAGGAATTAATTATGGCACGATTCTCATTTCTTGTTATATAAACCAGCAATCTAATAACAATATGTATCTCGATACTTGATAATAAAGGTGTTCTGCAAATTGGAATCTGACGTTTAGACTTAATTTAGAAGCTCAGAAAATAATGTAGACTGTATATATACGAAATACTTGTTCGTATACATTATACATACTACAGAATTTTTAAACATACATTATTTTTTTGTTTTAATCGCAGCAGTTTAACGATATTTAGTCCGAGTTATTTGCCGAACCTTGCTAATGAAAAATATTTCCAATTAACCCTTAATCCCTAGAATAAGAGAAGCCGCGATTACCATAATTCCAGGTAAAGGTAATATGATACCGAAATACTGATAATTACCATGATTATGCCGTCTGTTATATCAATGTTCACTAGACTCCCAGTCAAATTTCTTGAAAAGTTGAACATCAACTCTAGTTTTTGTTTTTGTTGGTCATCAACTTTAACAGTCACCCTTAAAATTTCTTTCAAATCTGCTAGCCTTCACTTTACCACTATAAAATGGTTATGTTTTAGGAAACATTTCTGGAAATATTTCCGGTTCCTCCAGAGGTCCGCTTTAAATATTTAGTTTTTGGGTGCTGACACTACACTTTACTACATTTTCCCCCTAGAATTACGGCATTCCTTTGAGATAATCATTTTAGTGCACTGAATGTAGTTTTTTCTATGGCCGATATACCGAGTTAGGTTACAGTATCTGATTTCGGTGTCAAAACTTTTCAAGAAAATCCAATTTGAAAGGCAGTCTAATTTCAATTCATGACCAAGCTCAAATAATGCCCAACACACACGTGTAGATTGTAGATACACACACTTGTAATTAATTTCAAGACAGAGTAAATGCAATAAAAGATCAATATATAAATCTCTGCACGGGCACTACAAAAACTAGAAACCACAGGTTCTTTGTGCATACTCATATCTCATATCATATGCATGTGGTGATAATATTTGCTACTGATGTACAACAATTACATAATTGTATTAAAGTTTTAAGCTTTGAGTCGCCCAAAATTCTAATTAATTCAATTTCTTTCATTGGCCGTGCGACTCCACCGAGTTGCGATTTGTAATTGAACTCTATTCACAATTGTTCATTCGTTCAACTGTCCAAGTTCATTTTTTTCTTTGTGACCAACTACATATACATACATTGGTCCATAATGCTAGTGAGTGACTTTGGAAATAAGTATGGCTGTGGTAAGTTGGGCAGTACATGTACATATAATTTTGTGGTATAAATTATGCCTGCATACTTGAACCGTTTGACTAGGTATTTCATTTGGATCATGATCATTCATGTGACGATGACAAGAAGACGATGCCTTGAATGGGCTATCCGTGTATTACACCAGTTATAATATCAGTATCATTTTATTATTACCTACTATAGTCTTGCACAAGCACAAGCTGCAGTTTGCTTGCAGTTAGATAATAATTACGGAATTCTGCATTTTATTACCCCGCATTTTATCTCTGGCTCAATAATAAAAAAACTCGAGCTTATATTGAGTGTTGAGAGATTGTATTCAACAATAGAGTTTGTACATCGTATATTCTGCATGTACTTATTTATTTATACATACGAACAGTAATTTAAATGATGATGATGACGATGATTGTTGTTATTGTTGTTGAAGTATCGTTACAAGTGCAAAAACTGCCCAGCTATAAAAATACTCGTGCACACACATACTACCGATATTTACAGGTATGAATAGCTCCACAAACTCGATAAAAAGCCACTAACCTGATTGAACGTATAAACTACATAATTTTCTTTTCAGTTTTTTTGATGAAGTACCGTAGATCCTGAATCTTGGGATTGTGTCATTGACAAAAGCACACACTTCAAAATACATAATAGAAATACGATAGCATAGTATGGTGTATACACACTATCTACATATTTGTGCGTTTAATATCATACGAAAAGAAAGGAATCGTCGAAAAAAAGGAGTGATAAATGTTGGCAATGTAATGGAATGGAAGGGAGTAGGTAATACATATAACTATACATTATACATGCGTGTATCCATAGAATTGGACGAATCCCTTGAAAACTATTTATTTGTGCTTCCATTTTTTTACATTCATTTTGTAATTGTGCATTATTGTTCAAATTCGTATTGTAAAAAGTATAACAATTGAGATTCATTTCATTTTTCATTCTTCTGTCTGTCACGACGAGGATGACGATGATGAGGACGCACTTATAACTCACAAAACACAACGCTCAAAGACAAGCAAAGTTGCAGATTGTAGACTTGAGCGATTAACAATCACAATAATACCAATCTTACAGACATATAACCTAATAACAAAGAGATACATATGCAACGAAAACGAATATTGAAATGACAACGACGACTATATCACACAGCCTTTAATTCCATTATTCTTTGAGATGTGAGAAAGAATTAAGAGTCGCCTCAATCTACAGCTTCTACATACACACAACACAACAAATACACATGTTTGTGTACATGTAGTATAGGTATGTACTTTGTACTATGTACGTACATGTGTATCAGCATCATCAATCCATCTCTCTTGCTCTTAACTTGGAGCTTCAAATTGCGTCAACCTTAAAGACTTTTCTGACATAAAATATGCTCATCCTTCAGTCTTCATGGGCAGCAAGTGACGAATTGTATTAGTAGACGAAATGATGTGAAGAAAGGCAGGTCTATCATAACACAAAATTACAAACATGCACATTATACAGATCGTTTAATGGAAAATATTATCCATCATATAAGCGATATCTTTCTACAATCTCTTGACGTGCACTGTACACTGTACTTACTACTTACACTGTAAACGTTCACATCATGGCATTCCCTAAATTCTTTAATAATTAACTATGTATTAATTCATATGATAATTCAGTTTCTGTAAAGTAGAAACACCCAGAAAAAAAGCTTGATACAGAATACAAATATAGCACAATTATTATTCGTACTTAGTTATAAGAAGAGTGTTGGCGTTTTGCAGAATCAGAATCCCCTATAGAAATAACAATACTGTAACGTATGTATGTATAGATATGCGAGAACAAACAAAAATTATACAGATTGACATGGGATGATATATGTACACAACAGATAGTATGAGATTAACATTAGTTATCCTTCCAATCTACAATGTCATTTCATATTATCCGACTCATTGTACATATTATACAATATACACATATAGGGAACAATAACAATAATTCCATAATTTACTATTATTATGAGCAAGTCTAGCAACAAGCTTGTGTGTAAATATAAGTAAAACGAGTAAAAAAAAGTTGATTTGGGCATTCTGTGTCTTTTGTGGGTTTTATAGGTTGAAAAGTAGCTTAAATGAGCTAAAAACATTGGGCATTAAAGACGGCGTGTGCTATTTTTTCGTCACCGTGCTACTGCAGTTAATTGTTCATAACTCATAAACTACACATAATTTTTTGGTTTTGGTACATATAATATATCCTATAAACTCAGGCCTCAAATTCACGACGTGTGTGTGTACAAAGGTTTGGCCTGCTGTCTTAACTATATTAAATATTAAATGTACTTACATATATACACACACATGTATCTATGCATGTACAATACGTAATAGTGACTATATGATTCTTGATATTTCCGTAGATTAAGTGCGTGGAATTTGGTAATACCATCATATGCACTATCAAGGGGAAAAAGAGGGGAAAAGTGCAATAATTACACTGTATTAAGTCTCATTAGTTGTACTTGTGTATTGTTATTATGATTACATTTTTATTATATTACTATTGCTGCTCTTTGGTGAGATAAATGTGAATATACTATGTGCAAGCACAAGTATATGTGATTTCTTCCTCTCACGATTTAAAATTTAACTAGCCCTGATGTCTGCTCACTGCTCACTCACATGTCACTTTTGTTGTTAAACTTGATTCAGTTTGTGTGTGTGTGTGTGTATGTATAATGTATATGGCTGTGTATGTTGTATTTCTGTGCGCGCAAAAAGTCAATAAATCTGTTGGTCTGCTTAAATTTTGTCACGCTCTCCTTCTCCCTTTGCTATTTAAGTATATATAATAATATATGTATAAACGTTTGTATAATTTGAAAAGTAATGCATGTATGTATTTATGTGTGTCCACTTTGTTTTTTTTTCGCTCCCCTTCTACCTAAAAAACTTGAAATATATCTACCCATGGTGGAAGGAATGATTTTAGCCTGAGCCTACTTAATACCAGTAGACATGAGCATAAACAAAAACTACGATCCTTTTGCTCAGCATGTGTACAAAACTATTATCTACAGGTAATTGATTGTGTATTTTTTTGGTCCATTGGTTGGTTACCTTGTGCATATAATATGCATGTATTATATTATATATACATGCTTCGAAGCGAATTTAGAAGATAAAAGACACAAACATGCTTAAATCAGTAGTTTTATGCCAATTCTTCTCCTTCTTCTTCTTTAACATTTATTTAACCTCTATGTATGTATGTATGTATATTAAATTGAATTCGAACCTCATAATGTTATTATTTTCTTGTGACACATAGTATGCTTTTTAAATTCACATGTGTGAGCATTTTACGTTTGTGAATGTGATGTGTGATATTGAGAGGAGAGAGCATTCATTCACGGTTTAACTCACTCATATGTTGATAGTTGATACTACTTAAATACTCAGCGCACATAATATTATAAGCATAATATACTTTCCTTGTCTTAAATTGGACAATACAATACACGATACATCATATCTGAGGGAAGGAATGCTCCAAGGGCTATCAACATAGATTTGAAAGTGTCAATTTCTTATTAAAAGTTTTCAGTTTTGGATTTTGGATTTATGGAGCAATGAGATGATGCAGAGGATGGAAAAGAAAAGACGATTTCTTCTTCATTCTATTGTTGCACTGTTGAAACTGAAACAACAAGATATTGGTATGTACAATGTACGCTGTAGATACATACTACATACATGTATGTACATTACAAGCACACAATTTGATTTGGCTGATGAGTTTTTTATCGAGCAGTCGCCAACAGGAATTTGATTGGAGAAAAAAAATGCAGTATCAAGACAACATAAGAAGAGTTTCAACTTTTTTCTACGACTATAGTCGATCGAAATGGCTTTTCATGTTGTTTTGAACACAGACTTAGATTATGTTATTTTGTATTTATGGTCATCACTATTTGTTTATATGTGTGTGTCTGTAGTTTGCATGTACGTTGTATGTACATCTACGAGTGAGGGCATGCCACCATCTCAAATATCAAACCACAACAATCTAAGTCACTCTGCAGCAACTTTTATACAAGAATAACAATAATAATTATGGCGATAAGCAAGTAGCAAGTAACAAGGATGGAGCGTATTTGACAAGTGACATCAAAATTTTCAGGGTTTGAATTAGGAACTGAATTGAGCACTCGCTCACACCTCACACTATCTGACACACTCATGGGTTACATGTATAATAAATACACTATACATACGAGCGTGTACGTGGTACGTGTAGAAGTGTGCTACTACTATCGATTGAGATTGAACTCACTCCTATATATATTAAAACGGCTGACGATATGCCGATGATCATGATTAGCGACGACTCCATAATGAGTGGTGAGTGGAACAATAAAAGTTGTAATAGATCCAGCTGAACATCTGAGAAGCTCCCAGGCATATGGAGATGAGGAAAAAATATTCTTTTTTAAATTGTCATTAATATTACGAAGCTTTTTCTCGTATTATGTTCTCTTTTTTTCTGCTTGTTGTTCATATTTCAAAGCTCCATCTCCATGAGCGACGGTTGCCAGTTGCTATACTAGCACAAATATGTATACATTTCTATCTCACTTTCTCCTCCGCGGTTCTATTTTTGTGTCCACACAAACACACATAACTAAGAAAGTATGTATCTATAGTTATATCTCATTGACATCCAATTCAATTCATTAATTTGACTGCGCTGAAAAATATGTCAGATCAACACTGACTACTGAAGATTGAAATTAGTGATACTGTCAGTAATACTTATACATTCTAGGATACCATTGACATGTGGCACATGGTGCTTGAGATCTTGGAATAAAAAATATGCGGAGGGTGATGGATTGATAAGAACCAGTAATGATATCTACAATAAAGAATATGCAATTTATACAAAAGTATGCTTTGAAGCATTGGTAATGAACATTATCACTGTCATACTGCGTTGCTATTTGCTATACACTGGTTGAGTTTGTCGTTATCATAAATCCAAAAATTAACCAGGAGCTACAATGTAGTTTTATTTTTTGTAACAAAAATCTGACATCCAACATCACAAAAAAATGATAAATAAAAATAAACAATATTTTGTAGCATATAGCATATAATATATAAAGGAAAGGAAAAGGAAAAAAAACTAAACAACGAGAAGCATGATATACACATAAGATTGTAGATGTACGTGCATGTGCAGATGTACTCACACATTGAACATTGAATGAAAGCCAGAAGCTAGAAGTCTTAAGAAAACTGATAATATTTAGGAGGCAGCAAAAACGACACAGAAAAATTACTACTGAAGACTGAATCCAAAATGGAAATGATATGCAATATGCAGTAAATAAAAGCACATAATACAAGAACAAAATGTACCTACTCAACTCACAATTCGCTGTTACAAGATTGCTATTTAGCATAAATAACATGAGCATTATTTAACTTTGAAATAAAAATCTCAAAACCCTTCAAGTTTATACAAAAATTTTAGATTTTTGATAAGTGCACCGCATTATTTTATACTTCATACACATTTATGTACATTATTATGCATCAGTAAAGAAGTTCATACTCAAAAAAATTTGGTGCTTTTCATGCTCTCTTTCTCGCTGGCTCGAGATATTTAATAATGACTGAGCAACTCCTAAATACATAACATGTATATCTTGCAGTGCATAATATATTCAGTAAATATTTATTTACGTTGACGTTTATTTACCCATGCGCTTGCATGTTATTATATGTACACTAGAACTATGCGCAGGCAAACTATGTAATCGTATAACTAATCTTGTCGCGAGGAAAAAGTCTACTTGTCTAATTGTAAGTGTCAAATTGAAACTAAATGGCACGAGGGAAATAGTAAATAATGTTAAAGCAGGCAGGGAAAAAATGTCAAGTTGGTGCATAATGCTTAATTGATAATGGTAGTACAATAATGTAATCTATTTACTACATGGATACGTAAATGAGTTGAAAAAATGTCCTTCCCCTCATGAAATCACTGTTTCTGATTGTGAGCTGACTTTATCCGTATGTATTTTGTACAATGGGTTGCACTTTTTTGCATCCTTAAATGCACATCATGCACCAGCAGACAGCAGCAGGCAGAAAAAACAAATTTACATTACCCTCTAGATACAGACAGCTAGGTAACAATAAGTAGAACTTGATCAAAATTTTAAAATTAAGAAATCCCGAAACATCAAATAAGAAGAAGTAATGACAATACAGGAGTACATTACTTATATATTTTATGTTACTTATAAAATGCTCTGTTACATCGTATTAAAGATTAAAGCATTAAAGTCATTACAGCTGCTATCCCTGTTCCAAAGCTCATTCTCATACTTTGGCTTTCTATCATCTGCCGATTCATGGGCATCCGTTCGGATCTAGAATGAACTACTTATTGCTATTTTCTTGTTTCATTTCGAAAAAACCTAGAGACACTGTTTGCAGTTTTAGTTAAGGACCAGTTCAAATTCACTATTGAAATATTTTAATAAAAACCACTTTATATTTAGCTGCACGACCCTGGGCCAAACGGGCGGACGGATCATCGTGATTCTTTCACTCACAAGTAGATGAAGCTTTGGGCTTTCGGTCGTTACCCTTCCCATTGTAATTGACGTCCTCCGGAGTACAAATTTTCCAGTCAAAAATTAAGCCTTCGCGTCCCATGCTGACATGACTGAACTGATGTACCGATTTCGATGAAATATGGCTTAAAATGACAACAAAGAGTACTTACCTCCGCCCCCTCTGAAAGGGGGAGGAGCCAAAAAAATCTTATGGGGTTTCCTATTGGAGCGCCGCGGCACTTTATTTACTAATTTTTTCATTGTCTTCCAAGACATCGAAAATCCATACATTACATTAGGCCCTCGTAATACAAAATCCGGCGTACTAATTTTTGTGCAGGAGTAGGAGTCTGTAAGACCAGGGCCACTATGTTCGCTTCCAGATGGCAAGCGGAGTCAACATTGGGTTTTTCCCCACCTTGATTCCCTCTCACTGTCTTTGTGGAACCAACGTGGGGTGGCTTTCCTTAATCCAGCCTTTTTTTATCCCCAACCTATCATAGTTACCATCAATTTTTCCAAATCCTAATATTTTAGGTAAACTTTTGGTTATTTCGGCTTTATAGCACCTATTTGACCTCTAGATCACGAATATGCAAGAGTTCCCCATTGTTTCTACCGTTAAGTCGATCAAAAACCCGAAAAACCACGTCAAAATCGATTTTGCCAAATCGTCATCTTTTGGGGAGACTCTTGGTTAGCTCGTGGATATAACACCGATTGTACCTCTAGATTATGGATATGTAAGGTTTTGTTAGTGTTTCTACCGTTAAGTCGGTCAAAAACCCGAAAAACCACGTCAAAATCGATTTTGCCAAATCGTCATCTTTTGGGGAGACTCTTGGTTAGCTCGTG